>PVJD01004049.1:0-146613 GCA_004026545.1 Mormoops blainvillei | reverse complement strand
GGCACTTGTTGTTTGCTGATTTGTTTATGATGGCCATTCTGTCTGGTGTGAAGTGGTATCTCATGGTGGTTTTAATTTGCATCTCTCTGATGGCTAGTGATGCTGAGCATCCTCTCCAACAGTGAAATATCAGAATCAGAAATCAGGAAAAAAATCCCATTCACTATAGCAACAAAAAAAATAAAGTACCTAGGAATAAACTTTACCAAGGAGGTAAAAGACCTGTACTCAGAAAACTACACAACACTGAAGAAGGAAATTAAGGAAGGTACAAATAAATGGAAGCAAATACTGTGTTCATGGATCAGAAGAATTAACATCATCAAAATGTCCATCCTACCTAAAGCAATTTACAGATTCAACACAATGCCTATTAAGGATACATTTTTCATTACAGGAGGAGTTAAAACGTTATAGTATTTTTATTATATCAGAATGAAGAACCCATTTCTTCTGTATTTTATAGTTTTAGACTATATTGGGTCTAAATGAATATCCTTTCATTTGTCTCTGGGCCTATGTGCATTCATTCTTTGGTCCCTTTTATGAGGATAGTTTTATAGGCAGTTGTTTGATTCAAAATCAAAAGTTTGTTCTCTGAAGTGTTAGATGCAACAGAACAGGTCACAGGAAAATACAAGCTATAGGATAATCAGATCCTGCTCGGTTGTGAAGGTGATTAAACAATTCAGACCAGCCCATGACAAAAATATCTGGTTTACTGATGATAAATCTTTAACCTGATTATAGGTACACAACAAATTAACCTTAGGGCTAACAGAAAAAAACGTAGCTAAAATAAAGACAAGAAAGCACTTACCTCCTCAGAAAGGATAAGGGAACAAATTCCATGTAAACAAGTATGGTACTCTCCGGGCCCATAAGCACCAAACTGCAAAAGCCACAGGGACGGTTAGGGGTGCATTTGAATTTGGATTTTAACTTTTTGTTCAGGCCCAGAATGTTTCATTTGCTGGCTCACAGATACAAATAAAAATAAAAAAGAAAAAAGAAAGAAAAGGAAAAGAAAAAGGGAAAAGAAGCAGTGGAAAAGAGCACATTTGCCTCTTTTCATGGAATTTCTCCCTCTGTCCTTGGAGTTTTTCCTCAACATTCATTTCTTCTGCTCTCTGGTCATGACCACAGCCAGGCCTTCTCAAACATCTTCTCCACTCAGCCCTCTGACTCCCAGCTTTTGTCTCTTCCTCTGGAGACGGTGGCCTGTATCTGATTTCCCCAGGTTCCTGAACATTCCAACTGGCCTGTCAGTGAGTTGAGCACATGCTTACCTGGTTCAAGAGACTCCATGGTGAGTGATGGGCATACCCTGACCAGAACAGGGTTAGGCATCTTCCTGGAGGTTGTCATCCGATACTTCAGTCTTCTCAAGCGAGATATGAACCCGGCACCAACACTCTTTAGACATGGTTACGCTGACTCACCTTGCTCTGCGCTTTTCTTTATTTTACCACTGAGGGGCGCATCATAGGCTTTACACACGTTCTTGCAGCCCACCGTCACACCCAAGGTAAGGTACACAACCCTCCGGCAATACCACAAAGGGCTTTATACACTCCATCATTTTCCACACTACATTGCATTGATTATGTGTCTTCTCCACTAACTCTCCGCGCCAGAGGGAAAGGCTGCTGCTCATTCTCAAATCCTGCACTCAGAACCTTACACATCGGCTCTCGGTAATTGTTTGTTGAATTGAACTTCAAAGGGGTGGACTATCTCAGCTTACTCCTTGACCATCTGCTGGGTAGCTGATGAAAGAAGTCCTTGGCAAATCTCAGCACCTGTTATGGACTGAATATCTGTGATTCTCCCAAAACTCATATGCTGAAATCTTACCTTGCAATATGATGGTATTAGGAGGTAGGGTCTTTGAGAGGTCATTGGGTCATGAAGATGGAACCCCGACAAATAGGATTAGCGCCCTTATAAAAAAGCCCCAAGAGCCCTTCCACCTACTTTCTGCAATGTGAGGATGCAACGAGAGGCAGGCAGTCTGCAACCAAGGAGAGGGTCCTCACAGAGCACGACCATGCTGGCACCCTGATCTCAGACTTCTGTCTCCAGTATCATGAGAAATAACCTTCTGTTGTTTGGGAACCACCTTGTCTATAGTACTTAATTATAGCCACCTGGACAGATTAAGACAACAACTTATAAACTTGATACCAAAAAGCCAATATAAATAATCATCTTCATCCTCTACAATTATAAAGGATTTAGCCAATAAATCTAATAGTTATATGAGCCCACAGTTCTCATGCCTTTTTTCCTCTAGTTTTCAAAGGGAGAGTGAGACACTAGAGAGTGTGTCACAGATGAGGGAACCCAGAAAGTTTTCCCATATTCCCTGCTTCTGGCAACAAACCCTGCTGCACTGGACACAGAGATGGGCTGTCTTTCATATCATGCTTCATAAAAGGTAGATGCCAGATCCAAACGAAGCCAAGCAAATTCCTTTTCTGGTATTGACATAGGAACACTGTAAGAAAGAATCCTTCTGTATCCCAGGATCACCAGATAAAAGGCAGAATGCTTGATTAAATTCAGATAAATAACAAATACTACTGTAATGTAAGTGTGCCCCGAATACTGCATGCCTTACATGACTGAGTTTTGAGGTGGCTTGATACATAGCAATAGATAATGTAGCATAGATCTGGTGCCAAGCATTGATTTTTTTTTTGTTATTTTAAAAAATTATTAATTTGAAAAATGAGTATAAACTCTTTAAAAATCTATTCTAAAAAAAAGAAAGAAAGAAAGAAAACACCTAGGAAGCCAGGAAAGAGAGTATTTGTCAAGACCAAAGGACCTTTCAAACCTGCACAAGCAAGAAAGGGATCGAAGCACCCCCACATGTCTTCTCTAAGCGGCCTGTGCTTCCCCCACCCTGGGGGCTGCAGTGCTGACCGGATCCTCATGTGGTAGCTCAGAGCTCCAAGATCAGATGTTCCAATGAACAAGACGGAAGGTGTATGGTTTTCCACAAGCCACCTTGGAAGACAACAAGGGTCCACTTGCCATACTCCATGGGTCAGAGCAATCATAACCACACCCGGGTTCAAGGCTGGGGTCATAGCTCACCTCTCAAATGGAAGAGGGTCTAAGAATTTCTCAACATGCTTGAAAGCTGCCGTAGAATGTGAGAGAGGCAGAGGTAGAAACGGATGCAGAGCACAATGTGGGTGTTCTTTTTCCGCCCCTGCCATATATAGTTCTAAAACTTTGTGGATAGTCTTGACCTGGAAGAAAAAACAAGATAATGCTTTTATCTGGATTTTTTCAAAATAAATTATGGCTATAGCCTTTTTTCTTTTTCTTAATACTTCTTTTCCTACATCCCTCTTCTCTTTTGCTTTTTTTTTTCTTTTTAAGGAATTAAGGTCATTAAGCAGGGAGTAGATATTCAGTGTGAATTTATTAAAAGGTAATGGTTTGATAAGAGGTATTAAAAATCCACACCACTTAGAGCCAATTGTAGATTGATATAAGATACTAGGAAATGAGACAAAAATTGCCTTTGAGTTGCAATCAGTGCCAAAGAGAAAAAGCATATTTTGCCTTCCTTTCTAAGACGAAGGGGTAATGTTTTCACAAGAAGAAACTGTCAAATGTTTATTAAATAAATGAAGCATAAAACAAGTTTTCCTGCAGTTTCATCGAGGCTTGGGTTTTAATAGCTAGCATTTATCCCTGGAGTGAAAAGTTATATTTGTATCCAAGAAGAAAGGCCCCTTACTATGCACTCGGGATTTTTAGCTCCGAACAACCCCCGTTACTGATGAAGTAAGTGACTTCCTCTGCCATTTCACCGCAGCACTGTGCTCCGTTTGATTGGGTGTTGACGGGAGAGATAAGGGCCTGGACGGGGGAGGGGGAGCAGCGGAGGAGGACCCTTCCAGGGCTGGGTGGCAGAGTGGAACCTGAGACGCTAGAACGGATGCGAGACGAGGAGCTTCAGGGATGTGCACTCAATAATACTGCGTGAGGACCTGAGGGCGCACCTGTGACAAAACAGCGATTTTAGGAAGGTGTGAAAGTCATGTTGGAGGACAAACAACAGAAAACAGGAGGGCTTTGAAGTCTCCATCTATCCCAATAATTTTATGAAATTTGACCTGTATCGTATATAAGAGAAACAAGATGCTTTTTTGCTGGGCCCAAACTGGGATTCAGAGTCTCACTGTACGGGCCAGCTGGCCATATAATAGGTGTAGGGCTGACAGATTTTTTTTTTAAGCCAAAGAAGGAAGGAAGATGTCTGAGTCTCTAAGTGCTGCTATAACAAATACTATAGACTTGAGTGGCTTATACACAACAGACGTTTATTTCTCACAGTTCTGGAGACTGGAAATCCAAATCAGGGCACCGGCATGGGCGGGTTCTGGTAAAGGTCTTCTTCTGGGTTCCAGGTTGCAGACTTCTTGCTGTGTCCTCACGTGGTAGAAGGGGCAAAGGAGCTTTCTTAAGTTACTTTTATGAGGACATTAATCCTATTTACAAGGACTCCGCCCTCATGATCAAACCACCTCCCAAAGACCCCCATCCTAAGACCATCACTATAAGGGTTATGTTTCGACACAGGAATTTTGTAGAGAACACAAAAACTCAGGCCATAGCTGAAGATTCTGGGAAACAGAAAAGAATAAATACATGAGAATAAATTAAAATCTCAAGGTGATGAGATAGCATCTACCCACTGTCTGGCCTGGGAGACTGGTTGGTGGCCTCTATGGAGAACAAGGTTAGTTTCTGAAGCAGAAAGAGTTGTGCTGGTGAAAGACTGAAATTGTGAACATGAGCAGTGTGGTTTTGGAGCTCACCTGCAGGACAAGTTATATGGCCCAAGGCCTAGGTCCCAGGGCAACTTTCCTCTGGCAGGCTCATTTAAGGGAACCGCCAGCACAGTATGATCTTGGCTGGTGGGGCAGCTTTCTCATGGAAGGGACCAGCATCAGGCACGACAGCCGACTGGCTTCATGGGCTGGGGCAGACAAGCATAAGCAGACTTGCTCCTAAGAACACTAATGATGCCCCTAGGGATGCCCAGACAACTGAAAACTTCTGGCGGGCAGGAGAATAAAGGCGGATGGACCCAAAGGCTTTGTGAAAGACCATTATAATCTGATGATTTAGAGTTAATGTGACCTTATTTGTCCCTTCAGACAAGGACAGTTTGCAGTGTTTAGATCACATAATGAAAGGATTAATAATTAAAACTATCACTACGGTCATTATCCTGATGTGTAATATGAAGCCACGATTAAAATCTGTAGGCATTTAGAAATTAGAAATGAATGAATCCAGTAAGAATTGCAGGATGATTTTACTGGGGATGTAATTTTGCAATATAAAAGGAAATCCAAAATAAGACTTTGAGCCAGTTTCCAGTCCCTCACGCTGCTCAAAAGAGAGAAACGGACAGGAAGTGACTTAAGAAAATAAGCTGTCACATTTACATTTTATACGTCCCCAAACCTTTGAAGAGATTTCACTGGGGACATCAGGTATATTCTGCATTTTGAGAGAAGGGGTGTGAGTGTCCCCCACATGTTGTTTAGCAGGCATCTACTTACAGGGCACAATTACCAGCAGATACCAGCTCTATTCCCACTGAAGTAGGAGTAAGAAAAAGTATTTTTGAAACAATCTGGTCCTCATTCTTGGTAGGTCCTCCATTTGCACTTACATAAATACATACACAACCCACACACACACACCATTTTTGACCACAGAAGAATAGCCAAGGGACACATCACGTTAGTCACATAACAGAAGACTAACACCGAAAGAATAATTGGCACATATTTTTCTGTTCTCCTGTACCCACTGAGATAGTTGTTGATGTAGCCTTTCTACACCCAGAGTTTTCTGTTCCATCTCGTTTTAGAGCAGAGCCAACCACTGAAGATATGAAGGCAGTAATGTCTCAGAAACTTCAGAACCACCAGCTTACCTGGAATCTCAAACCAAGGCCATCACACTGTTTGTATGGCTGTAGTCTGCTTTAATGCCCCATATAACTTGTAATGACATCCACAGGATCTCTTCCTCCATTGAGTCTTTATATCCTTTCACGGGGCAGTCTACACTGTGCTAAGCATGAAGTAAGCAAGAAAAAACATATTCAATTTTATAAAACCCTTTAAACCATTACATAGCACTACATGTGTGTACGTTTGTGATTTTAAAAAATTACAAACCACGGCACAAAGTAGTACAAATTTGTACTATGATTTATCATTTTGTTTCTTCCGATTTTATTCAAAAAGCTGAAAGGTCATTATCCTGCCAGCTGCTTTTGGATCACTAGTTTGCCCTGAGTCCTTTTCTACCATTGCTTTTCTAAACATTAACATTTGCATTTGGAGATCTAGAAAAATAGAAGCTTTTTTTTTTAAGAAAGGCTTTCACTTTCATTCTGAACAGCTCTAAAAACCAGTTATTCACTGCAATATACCCTAGGGTACTAGTGGACATAAATTTTTTAAAAAATAAACCTAAAAAAATACCCATGTCAGACAGATCTGAGAAATTAGGAAACTAATGAAAATCCTGTCTCTATCAAAGATTGTTATCACTGAACAGCAGCATAATGAAATTGCTACAATGCATCCTCTTTAAGAGCTTGGGACTCAAAATGAGATCTGTTATCAGCTGTCTATGTGTGTATAACAGAACGTCCCAGGATTTAGTAGCTTAAAACAGCAAGTATTTTGTTGGCTCACAATTCTGAGCTTCAAAAATTTAGACTAAGCTCCACTGAATGCTTCTGCAGTGGACGAACACCTGATTTTGGTTTTCCAAGAGCTTTCCGGTTTAGCACCAGAAGTCCAGCCTCTTAGGAAACCCATCAGTCTCAAGCAAAACAAGACAGTTGGTCAACCTATACCTGCGGTCACACACATGGCAGTAGTCACCTGGAGCCTGATGGTCTAAGATAGTCTTACTTACATATCTAGTAGTTGGTGCTTTTCGTCAGCAGGGTCATGTGTTTCCAACAGGCTAGTCCAGGCTTCTTCACATGATAGCAGGTGTCTAGACATAGGAGAGAGTGCAAAGACCCAGTGGACAAGGCTCCTGCTCGCACTGTATTTGTTGATACCAGTTAAAACAAATCACGTGGCCCATGAAGTCAACGTGGGAGTGCACCACACAGGGCATGGGTACACGAAGCCATGGTTCACTGGGGCCATTAATGTTCCCATCTAGCATAGGGTCCTATGCCTTTTAATATTTAAATTTAACAAGTCCGAGGTCCTGATTTTTGTTCATTGTTTTACACTTAAAGACTGTCTTCTACTTGGCAAATCAAAGAATCCCTCGTTCCTAGGATACAGTCCGAGTAACTATTGCCTCTCAAAGAAAAGTAGAAAACTCTCTGTTGCTATTTTTGCTGCTGCTGCCACGTGTTCCTGTTGTAAAAAACTAAATAAATTCACGGTCTGGTGCAGCCTAGTGGAAGACGTAAGAAGTGCAATGAGCAATGACGCTAAGGCAGTGATTTTCAACCAGTGTGCCACAAGAATTTTTAAAACATGTAGTACCCGAGTATTTAGTCAGGAGTACTGACCTCTTTTCCCTTAGATTGTCAAATTAAAAAAAAAAAGAAAAGAAATGACAAGAGCCAACGCAATAGCTGTCCAGTGTGAAGGAATCAAAATTATGCCTATTTTTTTTGCCAAATAAGCAACAAATATAGTATTTGGCGTGCCACACAATTTTAGTAATTATTTTATGTGTGCCCTGTGATGGAAAAGGTTGAAAATCACTGCGCGACAGCACAGATCCCAGTCACGTGTCTGTAGGACTTCTCAGGCAGCAGAGAGCAGAGGGTGGGAGCCTCGGTGTACTCGGCTCTGCCAGCTCCAAGCATAAGCCTGCGGCCTCAGTGTTCTACCTCTTTATTTACTCAGCTCTTTTCAGTGGATATGTTAACAGGGCCATTCCTCGCCTTACACAACCATAGTCCCAAAGTGGATGGATCAGGAGAAAACGTAGCTTTTCAGGGCTGGAACTAAATGTTCCCTTCACTCTGTGACCTAGCATTGCACAGAAGACTCTTTTCTCTCAGCCCAGGATCTACTTCCATCTGTGCCCCTTGAGGGACCACCTCCTTGCATAACACAGGCTCACATCCCTCCTTCATCCCTATAGTCCTCCTTACACAATAAAAAGTAAGGAAATTATACCAAAAAGAAAAATAATTTTTTAAAAAGTAAAGGATAATAATGAATATATTAGTAGTTATTTTGCCCACTGTTTCAAGATTCTAATTAGGTAATGATTTAATAATTCAAAGAACAAAATTTTTAGAAAAAATTATGTTTTAATGTGCACCATTTTAATCAATTGAATTCTAATTAATCATATTTTAGCTGAAATTTTTCAGAGTCATGGGCCAACTAAAAATTGCTCGTTACATAACTGAAAATTCTGTGATTCATCTCTGTGTTCATTGGTTTAGGGTAACTGAGAACTGAGTAAAATTGTGCGATTTTATTTTGGTTCAAATTCACATAGCAGCCCACATGTGCAGAATTCTCCCTATACCACTAAACTGAATGGAAATTAAGAGACAAATTATTTTCCAAGAGGCCAAATTGAAGTTTCTTTTAGACTTCTGGACCCCAGTTTTAATTGTTAGTAAATTTTAAAAATAAATATTTTTGTATATCTTATCTTTCAGTGTGGTATTTTTTATTATTCTAACCCACAAAGGATAGACACATGCCTGAACAGTATTAAAATTCAAAATAACCCTTTATATCTGAAAATGCAAGAAAATAGACAAAAATCTCCTGGAGAAAGCTTTTACTTTTTTAAACTGCACCATTTTGCTTCACATATGGGAGAAAAAGTCAGCGTGTGAACGAGGGAGCAGGGGAAGAGCAGCAGGTCCTTAGGGCGCTGCGGGAGCCACGGGGCAAGGCTACAAGCGTGAAAAGCTACATCCCAGCTTAACAAGACAACCAGCTCCATGTCCTCTGAACAACGCAAACACAGAGAGTGTTTCAAATAAAGAATGATTCCGGTACACTTGTACAGTATAGCCTCATGAATTAAAGTCAGCAAAGTTTAGAATAATAAAAATTGATGTAAAAAAAAGTAAACTAGTTTACCATAAGTAAAGAGGGAAGCGTATTTATTACCCAGTTCAATAGGCTTAATATAGAAAAAATTGATTTCCATTAAGGATTAGAAAAGTTATATTCCTATGGCCTGAAGAATAAAGAATTTTCCATAGGAACATATTGCTTTATGGTTACATTAATTTTAAAAGGCATCCCAAGGATGACAGGTATTTTTTAATGGCAAAGCTCAAAACTTGATTTGTGATATTATGAGCATTACTCATAAAGTACATTAACATGTTGAAAGTTTCATGGATACTGAGCCAACATTAAATATGTCCACAGTGTGTTAACATTCCCAGGCTAAACCAGCAAGACTATTTTGAGGAAAAAACTAGGAATGTAAAGATAAATAAATGAGAGACTGTGGGAAATGGAGCCAATGGGGAGAGTTTCAAGCAATTAATATTATATTTAAAATAGAAAACAGAGAGCAGTGGAACATGCTGAAAATAATAAACTGCTCTTTTTCACTTACTCTGAGGGGAAAATAACATGACACATTAACATGTTTTGCTTTAATATATGAGGAATACAGTCATTTTTCTTCTCATGTCTTCAGTGAAATACTGCACAATAGTTAACTCGCATTTGTATCGTGGGGTAGGAATTTCAATCTGTGAACTCAGTTGTGCATGGTATGTCACAATATTAAATTTTCTTCAGAGCAATTTAAATCCAACTTTGAGTTTCCTTTACCAAATTAGTAGGAAATTCAGTCTGTTTTCTCATGGCAATTCCTTCTTCTCAGGGAGAACAAATGGTTCTCAAATCCTACTCAGGTCAAATTATCAGAGTTGTCATTCTGTTCACAGTGGTTGCCAAGATCGCTACTGCCCAAGCCACTTGGTTTGTTCAAATCCATCAATTATGCCAATTTCATGCATAATGAACTTTGTCAAGGCCAAGAGTCCCGATGCATGGGGTATAGCCTCCCTATATAATACATAAGGAGGCCTTTCAGCTCCAAGGGCACCCCCACAGAGCAGGGTGGGGCCTCCATCACTCCAGCGCTTGACAGCTCCTGGCTGGGGAATCTACTCTTTCCTCTCTCCCCCCTCTCTGGACATCTTGCATGATCTCTTCAGGCTGCTGAGACTCCCTTAAAAGTAGAAGAAGCAGCTTCTATTAGTCTTTTAGTAGCTTCGTCTTGCCAAGCTCCCAAAATATCCTGGCTTGCTTTGTGCTTGAAATGAGAAGAGCGGTGACCATCAAAGGGAAAGAGCAAGTAGCTGGTTAATTTATTAGTAATGCATCGTGTTACACTGACAATGCCTCTTTCATCCATCAGTAGGAACTCGCAGCACCCACTCTGCGTGGCCATGACACTGGGCACCTTGCGCGCATCATCCTCCCCTTATGCTCTGGCTTCAGCAAGATGGATCTGCTTCCACTTCTTGTTACTATTCTCCTTCCCAACTCATGGCCTTGGGACACCATCTTCCTTAGCCTCGAGTCTACCCTTTACTCCACTTTCTTTCAATTTTTTTAAACCATTTGCCCGGTGAAAATTTTAAACAATTCCTCTCCAAATATTGCCATAATAATGAGATGTCCCTGGCAATTTTTAATCTGTAGACTGAAATATACTAATATTTTATGATAGCTCTAATTTCTCAGTAGGTTTGTTACTTTTATTTAACTCTTCTCCTATTTTATCAGGCCCTAAGTCATTGGGCTTGGATCGTTATGAAACATGAACTAAAGCTTCAGGTTAGAACACAATTTACAATGAATTTTTAACTTCCAGAAGTGGAAAAGTAAATCAATTTTATACTTTTATTCTTTATAACAAAGGATAGCACTTTCTAGGAGTTTATCCTAAAGATATACTCACACACATGTAGAAATGATGTCTGTACAAAGCTATTTGTTGTAGGAATTCTGAAATAGCAAAATATTGAAAATAACTTAAATGCACACATATATATGTATATATACACACACATATATGTGTAATGGAATAATGGGCAGATGTTTATAAAGAGAACAAGGAAGGTCTTTTCAATGTAAATGATTGTCAGAATATATTAGGTAGTTTTTAAAAATTAGGTAAATGTTTAAAATTAAGTAAAAAACACTGTATGTGGCATGCAATCATCTCTGTAAAAAAGGAAGAAAAAGAATATATATTTTTATTTGCTTATGTGTGCATAAATATCTGAAAGAATGCCCAAGAAACACTAATGGTTGTTTGTGATGAGAGAAATAGAATGGAAGGGGATAGAGAAGCAAGAATTTTTTATAAACAAATTAATGTATTATTTATTCAAAATAAAATAATATTCTAAATGTTTTAATGTAAAAATTAATGGATAGATCTGCGGACTTCCATATCTGAACAAGATGGAAGAGCATGGGCCAAATTTACCCTGCGACCTGAAAAAACAAAATATTTGAAACAGTACTTTCTCAAGACATTCAACATCTGGCAGTGAAGGACATGATCCCTGAGAGGTGAGAAATAATAAGGTGAGGCCTAAAACTGCACCAGCTTATTAACTTGAGAGGTTGCGGCATAAGAAAGAAGAACCTAGGTGGGGCCCAGCCTGAGCTGATACGGAGCTGAGAGTCTGGGCACAGTTGAGCGGCTAGAATTTCGAGGACAGACACCACAAGAGAACTACGCAGAGAGAGCTTTGATGACCTGCACAGGGCACCCCTTCAGTGCTCAGCAGAGTACTGATGAGAGTATATGCCCGACAAAATCCACCAAGATTGGGAAAAGAACCACTCAAGAGAATTCGAAGTCATGTGTACAGAATGTGCACAAGACTGAGAGGAGTGTCTGTTCCCACAGGCCAGACTGAAAAACCTGATGATTTGCAAGACATGGCATAGAAGACACCGAAGGGTCTTCCCTTAAGGGCAGTGAATAATTTGCCCTAGATTGTGTACTGCTTCAGTTATACCTAATAAATCTTAAGAGCAAAAGCCAAAAGGGGCAGGCTGTTTCCAAGTAATGTAACTGCATCCCAGAACAAAGCTCAAAAATCTTTAAAAGGATACCAGGATATCCAATACCCAAAAATAGCTAAGTTCTGGACTCCAATAAAAATAATTACCAGGCGAGCAAAGAAGCAGCAATATGTGGCCCGTGTGAGAAGGTAATTCAATCAAGTAAAACTGAAAGGAGACTAGGAATTAATAGCCAAGAACATTAAAACTTTAATTCTAGCAGTATTCTATATGTTCAGTTGAGACATGTAAAATATAAAAAGACCAAAATGAAAATACTCAAAGTGAAAATATGTGTGAGATGAAAAAGGCATTGAATGGGATTATCAGCAGATTAGACATTGCAAAAAAGATTAATAAATTTGAAGATACAACAATAGAAACTATCCAAAAGGAAACACAAAGAGTGAATATTAAAAAGGAATAAAATGTGTAATTGGACTTTCTGAAGGGTATGAAAGAAAAGTAAGGGCAGAAAGAATATTGGAAGAAATAATGCTCAAAAATTGTCCAAATTCCACGAAAGCTCTATCTACAGGTCCAAGAAACTCAAGTAATTACAAGCAGAAAAAACTATGCCAAGCCATGTCATAACAAATTTGAATAAAATAGAAAAGATCTTCAAAACAGCCAGAGGAATAAAGACTCACTACGTACAGGGGGAAAAAAAAAGATAAAAATAACAACACATTTCTCAAGTGAGAAGAGAATGGGCAACATATTTAGGCAATTGAAAGAAAAAAGCTGTGAACCTAGCAATAGCCAACAAAAGAATTTAAAAAGTGTCAATTAAAAATGATGTTTTCAGATATGCAAAAGATAAAAGCCCCCATTGCCAGCACACTCCCTCTGCAAGAAATGTTAAAGGAAGTTCTTTAGGCAGAAGGAAATTAATACCAGATGGAAATGTGGGCCTAAACAAAAGAATTAAGAAATGGGAAATGGTATTCATACTTTAATTTCACATAGACAAAATGTTATTATTTAAATCTTTTTAAAAGACAATTGACTACTTAAACAAAAAAAGATAATATAATATAGGATTTATAACGTATTCAAAAGAAAAACATAAGACAGCAAAGTATAAATGTTGGGAGAAGGGAAGTTCTTACAGTGTATGTGCAGTGGTATAACACCACTGGAAGGTAAACTGTGATAAAAATAAAGATGTATGATATAAACCCTACAGCAATCACTGTAAAAACAAAGCAAGAAGTTTTTGTTAAGTCAAAAAAGAATACTAAATGGAATCATGAAAAATATTCAGTTAATCAAAAAGAAGACAGAGAAAGAAGAAAAAAGAAATAATAGGACAAATGGAAAACAAAGATGAGAGATTTCCTCCTAGCCACAGGACTAACCACAGTAAAAGTGATCTAAACAACTCAAAGGCGGAGATTATAAAAGAGCAAGGCCAAGCATATGCTGCCTAGGAGGAAACCACTTTAACATAAAGACACAATTAGCTTAGAAACTGAAGTAAAAAGATAAATGCTCATGTTTAGAGAATACAAATCTAAAAAAATAGAAGTGGCTATATTAATATCAAGTCAAAATAGATGTCACAGCCAAGAGTATTACCAAGGATGAGAAAAGTACTTCATATAATAATGAGGTCAATTTATCAAGAGTGCATAAAAATCCTAAACATTTATGCACTCCTTAACAGAGCTACAAAATACATAAATCAAAAAAACTGATAGAACAGCAAGAAGAAGTAAACAAATCAGAATTACAGTCACATATTTCAATCCTTCTCTCAATAACTGATAGAACAAGGAGGCAGAAAATCAATAAGGATGCAGGAGACTTGAACACTATCAACTAACCTTGCCTAATAAATATTTGTAGACCACTCACTCAACAGCAACAGAATATATATTCTTTTCAAATACACATGGAACATTACCAAGAGAGACCAAATTCTGAGCCATTAAAAAGTCAATTATAAAAGGATTCAATCCATACAAAGTATATTCTCTGACAACAATGGAATTAAATGAGAATCAATAACTGAAAGATCTCAAACAAATCCCCAAATATTTGGAAACTAAATTATACACTTCTGTATAACCCAGAGGTCAAAAAAAAGAGAAATTAGGGATTATTTTGAACATAATGAAAATGTGAGTACTGCATATCATTTGTGGCGGGGTGGGGAGGAGGTGGATTCTGCTAAAGTAGAATTTAAGGGATATTTATAGTACTAAATACATATATTAGAAAAAAAGAAAAGTCTATAATCAATAATCTCAGCTGCCAACTTAAGTAACTAGAAAAAGAAGGGCAAATAAAATACAAAGTAAGTAGATGAATTAAAATAATAAAAACCAAGGGGAAATCAATGAAATATAAAACAGAAAAACAATAGGGAAAATCAATGAAATCAAAAGCTAGTTCTTTAAACAGATCAATGAAATTGATAAAACGCTCGCCAGCCTAACTATGAAGAAATGGAGAAATGACACAAACATACTCAACAGCATTAATCATGACGAAAATGAAAAATAAAGCCATAAAAAGATACTGTTACATTCCTGTTATAATACTAAATTTCCAAAGACTATCCATATCAACTATTGAAGAAGATATGGGACAACTGGAACTCAGACACTGCTGGTAGAAATATAAAATGATACTAGCACTTTGGAAGACAGTTTGGCAGTTTCTTTAAAGGCTAAACATATATGATCTAGTCATTCCACTCCTGGACATTTTCACGGGAGAAATAAGAGAATATGTCCACACCAAGGTTAGTACACACAGTTTATAGCAGCTTTATTTGTAATAGCTCAAAACTGGAAATAACCCAAATGTTCATCAATAGGTGAATGGATAGTCAAACTGTGGTCTCTCCATGAAAACAGAACACTACTCAGCAATTAAAAAACAGAATGAACTAGTAATACGTGCTACAACACTGATGACTTTCAGTGATGTCAAATATAAGAAAGTAGATCCTCCCCGCAAAAGAGTGTGTACTATATGACCTATTCATACAAAAATATAGAAAATGCGAGCTAATCTATACTGACAGAAAGCAGATCAGTGGTTGCCTAGAGGAAGGGAATGAAGAGAGGGTCAGGGGGTTGGGATTATAACAAGGAAACTTTGGGGATCGTGAATATGTCCTTTTTCTTGAATATGGTGGTGGCTGAACAGGGTTATTCAAATCAAAGTCAAAACTTACCAACTAACACACTATAAAATATGTGTGATTCATTGTATGTCAACTGTGTTTCAATTATGCTATTTAAAAATCAGTGAACAAATAAGAGTAAATGCTCACATAAATCAAAAGTTTGTTTCTACTAGTCATTCACACTAATAATATAAGAAACACTAATGTATTTGGGCCTTGATAAAAACATCAATGAAGGTAAAGGAGGTCCATTTGAATTTATTTTATTTTGTCTAAAATTAGCCTAAAATATACTACGGGGTTTGCTTTTTATAAACTCATTAAGAAAACAAGGTACTGTATTTCCAAAAAATTACTTACAATAAAAAATATTCACTATAAGATGTTCTCTTGCCTGATATCTGTATTAATTCTGTATCTATGATAATTCCAGTTTTGAGATTCATTATGCACTGTAAAATTTTGATGCACTTTGGACTTACTTTATGCACGATCAATACATTTGTATGACTTAAGATCTTTCTACCTCTGGTTCAGGTCAAACAGGACTGAGAATTTCTGATCACTTATGCCCAAACCCTACAGAAGTGAAGGTTATACTATGGTAATATGTTCATTGTGAGCTGTACCCAATACATGCTACAACCCTAATTTGTTCCAGCTTCAGTCGTAATTCACCTTTGAAATCCAGTGCATGGAAAATAGAAAAAGATTAGGCTGCTTCAGAGAAGGATAAAGTAAGGTACATTTGTTCTAGGTTGTTGGGGTTTTTTTTTTTTTTCTTTTATTTCAAAGTAAAAAACTGCATGAGATTTTTTTTTTTTTTAATCCTGCTCACTTTCCCGGGGGGAAAAAATCAGCCCCTCCTCCTGCCATGTAATCTTTCCATCTACATGGAGTCTGCATATTAAAAAAGAATCTTAAACTGAAGTAAGCCAAGTATCATCTTAACGTATAAAGTCATTGAAATATATAATACATTTAAATTCAGGTTTATGTTGCTGAAGCGCCACATTTAATGTTACTAAGAGCAAGTCTTTAGTGGGTCCGTAAATTGGTATGTCTTTTATGTTTACACATATTTTAAAATGCGTCTCTTCAACATTTAATACCGGTACTCATTTATAAATATCCTTTGTTTCAAAAGCTTTTTCAAAACTGTCACAAAAATTGTGCCGACCATGTGCGTGTTTATAAATTTGCTTTTTCTGCATAGGGTGTTCTCTAATTGTTTTATATCAGCATTTATATAGTCGTCTCTCTTTACCCTCAAACACTGAAAGAAAAACAGTGTGGTAAAGGGCTCAAAGGCTTTGAAATCAGAGGCTCTGGGCCCCAGGGCCACCACACACTAGCTTCAACCTTGGGCACTGTTTTAATCCTCTCTCTGCCTGTTTCTTCAAACGGTGCATAGGGATGATATCCATAGGGTTGCTGTGAGGATTAATCAAGGGAATAGGATAAAGCTCTTAGCCAAGGACCCAGCTCATAGTGAGCTCACAAAAAAACAAGAGCTATATTTGAACTACAAAAGTTTTTAGAGCAGGGTCCAATTATTTTAAACTATTTTATCATATAGCAATATGTATATAATACATCCTAGCAGAAATGGAATATTGAAAAAAATTTTTTTTGATGAGAAGAAATACCTCTTGGAAAGGCAGAAGAAGCCTAAAAAAAATAATATAATTAAACTGAAAAGACCTAGTTTAAATTCCAGCTTTGGAATACCCATTAACTAATTCTGGTTGGTTATTATAGTCCAACTGTCCATCTGACCGTCTGTAAAATGGGCCTGACCTGTAAATGACAGACGCTTGGTAGATGCGCACAGAGAGACGGAATCAGAGACACTGTCTACGGCAGCAATGTCTATACTTTTAGCTGACTGGCAGGATAAGATCCCGTTCGCTTCAAGGAAAAACCATAAAACTGAGTGATATTTCTCAATATATCAGTCACTGATCATCATGTATTTCTTTCCAACGATAAACATGGGGAGCAAGTGTAGCCCCCAGGGCTTTAATGGCATTAGAGCTGGAGCTGCCGAGTTTAAAGCTCATAAGAGTCCCAAGAGCAATTACAGACCATATGAAAACCTTACAACCATTTACAAAAAACCAGTCCTAAAAATCACCATGCAGTTGACCACTGACGATATCTTGAATTTGCTTCTTTTTTTTTCAAGCAAAACACCATTGTCCTTGATGTTCATTGTCCTTTAAAGATTATTTTATTCATTTCACAGGTCTCCTGTTATGGCTGGAGGTCTCTTTGCTGTGAATCGAAAATGGTTTTGGGAGTTAGGTGGCTATGATCCAGGTTTAGAAATCTGGGGAGGAGAACAGTATGAAATCTCTTTCAAGGTAAGCCACCAAGACCCTCCTCACACTAAATCTACGTAATTTTGATGAGTGTGATAGAACGTCATTATTTTGTTTTGTGAGATGACGTGATGAAAATACACATGTCACCTTCCCAATTCAGCTTTTGGATGAGAGAAACGACTTCCTTCTGATGTTTCAGTGAGACATAGCCATGCAATTTCTTTTTAATGCATAATAGAAATAATGCAAAATCCCATTTGCAGGTCGGAAACTTGGTTTGCCCTCAGCCCTGCTGCTCCCATGACAAGTGCGTTCCTTCTGAAGTGCTTAGAAAATATAGGTAGAAGAATGAAAATGAAAGAAATCAAACTGATTGGAGCTTTTGCCCTTTCTATTTGTTCTATAAATAGCATCGTACATTTTGATCATAACCAGTTATGCCAAAATTTCAAGAACAGAAGAGTAATTTTAAATGATGAATCACACATTAAAGCTATTTTTATGTAATTCCAAAGTAAGCAAACATTGTTAATCATTGTTATCTGAAATTACCCAGATCTCAACTTGCTTTGACCATAAACACTGAGTAAAATCATATACTTTATTACTTATAATGTTTATGATAGAATATCAAAATTTAGGGTTTATAAGTGAAAAAACTTGACCACAACATGTGAAGACCATATAAACAGTGCAAAATAAACTATGCAAAAGGTTGTACTCCAAACCTGCAAGAGGTTTTTTCCTAAAAGCAGTCTCAAACCAGAAAAAATGTTACTTTTTTACATTATCATTGTCCCTATTTATATAGAAGAAAGATTAATTCTTGCAAGATTTATCATATAGGAATCTCTTAAGTACAATACATCAGCTTTTTCTAATTATTTCCATTGTGAAATCAAATCAATTCTTGCTGAGGAAAAAGAATGTATTCTGAATATAGCAAAAGTAAAACTTAAGAATTCAGCTAAACTTTTTGAATTGAAGTATAAAAAAGATAAAAACTGATTTTTATAGAATTCTAACAGCTACACTCAATGTGTTAACAGAAATGGTATGTTGTCCTCAAAGTGTCATAAAATAAGTATCCACAACGGGATGCTCAGGAGGCATGATTGAGGCTTCAAGACATCTAGAATTTTCCACCTCACTATACTGGCAGTAATCCTTGAAATACCATTTATCAAATTAGTGCTTTTCTTTTACCATCTTCCAAACACATCCAATATCACATTTAAGCTACCTTTTTTTCTTAATCTTTTTATAAATACATGGTTTAAAAACCCTTGAATTTACCAGCGTCATTGGGTTTCTCTCTTATAACTGCACACATGTCACATTATATATGACAGGAGGCAATCATAATAGAAGTAATAATGAGAGAATAGCATCTCCTACCTTTCCCTATGGTATGAACCAGATAAGGAACCAAGTGCTTTATAGGCATTATCTAATTTGAAATCACAACCCTGAGGTAGTTATTATTCTATTTACTGATGAAGAAAAACTGAGATTTAAAGTTTTTAAGATTTTGGATTAAATTATTTTTAACTTTTAAAGATTAACTAAACTTCCCAATGACACTTAGGGATTAAAATGCTCCCTTAAATCCTTAGGGATTTCTGCTTAAGTACAGAGATGCGGAAACATGAAATTCTCTGACACCCAAGTCATACCTACCAACACCATTCTAGAATTCACTGATCTCTACCTAACTGTTCCTCTCATGGAACAGATGCGAGTATCTTCATTATAGTCTAATAGTAAAGCAGCAAACTTTCTGCTGGCCCTAGCAAAATACCCCTGGTCAGCAGATACGGCCTAAAGCTGGGTGCAAAGCTTACAGTAATACCTTCAACTGGAAGCATTAAAGATAAAAATAGCGTTGCTATATTTGCAATATCATCAGAATTCAAGGGATTCTTTTTATTTTCACAGCTCGGGGTTTTTTTTTCCTTAAATTCTCCTAATTCATGAATTCTTTAAGTTTACAATATCATTAAGAATATTTCTATTAAGCAGGAGATGCCTGGTTTTGAATAACAAACTGGATGATGGATAAAATTGCTGCCAAACAGCAAGAGAGCCGGCAGAACACATATTTGCATTTGAAATCACAAAGGTGTTTTCTGAACCAATGTTAACTTGCATCTCTCACTTTTCTGTCACTCGTATCTATCACATCTCTTCTGGGTGACCTGAGATTTTATTACCCCATTTTCAATATTTTAGTTATCTGTCATTCTGACAGATATAATTGGAATGCAGCCCTGTCGGCTTTGTCTAGAAACCATGGCAACAGCACTAGGAGTTCAGGACTAAATTGCCCTAGGATGTTTGGTTGGAAAGGCAGCTTCTTTGGTGACAGCTATGTCATGTCGTACAGGGTCCCATTTTAGACATATCCCTTCATTCTTCTCCCTATTGTGTGATGACCTTGGGGTTCCTGTCCCTCCTTATTAGCATTTGTAACATGAAGGGGACAAACTTAAACAGGCTTAGTAGAACTTTCATTGAAGTAAGAAGAATTTTCTCTGTGTGAAAAGAATCAAAAAGAATTGTATACAATACCTGGGTTAAATGCTATTACATAACACCATTTAAAATAAAAGAGAAAAATCAAATGGCTGCATTTTTTGACATATTCCATAAACTGCAGTTAATTTTACAGTGTAAAACACTTTAAGATATACACTGGTCAGCCCTTAGGCTTTGAGAAATATGTATGGATAACTGAGAGTTCACTAGTGTATTTCACACCATAATATAAGACGTATTTGAAGTCTAGAACTTAAAAGCTCTAATTCAGAAGATTTTTATCTATGTTCATTATCAGACATCTTTGGTAGTTGTTTACTTTTCAACAGTAAACAACTGTTCAACAGTGAAACATTCTTTTGTTTCAACATGAAACAAAGAATCATTGAACCAAAATTGATGACAAGATTTCATCACTGAATAAAAGTATTTCCAGAAAGCTCTGCTTTATATAAAGGGCTTAATTTTGGTTCAAACAGTATTTAGTTAAAAGTGCTCCTCAGTTCTTTTTCTCTCTAAATATCTTCCCTTCCTTTTTCTAACATCTAATTAGATGAGTAAATTTAATGCCATAACATAAAAGCCAACACAGTATAATTTTCAGGGGTCAGTTGAGGAAAAGATCTTTCCAGAAAAATGATCTGTCTGCACTGTGCCCAGTTGTTAGTATGTTTTAATATGAGCCTGAATCTGAACTAGATGATCCAGAATTATCCAGCTGCCTTTCAAGTGTTGCTAGGTCAGCCAACTGCTTGGGAGGAGAAAGCAACATTTATTTAGTCATTCAACAAACTTTTATTGAGCATCTATTTTGTGCCAGGCATTGGTCCAGGTACTCAGTTTGGAGTTGCACCTGGAAACAAAGAGGAACCCAAGACAGACTGCACAGTGTGGCATAAAAGAGATAACCTAGATCTTTAAATATCGTGTACCATTTAAGTTGCTGAAATAATGTTAAAATCACTGAGTCTCTGATTTTTCCAGAGTGTGTTTTCATATCCATTCCCCAAGATCAAAGTCCAAATATTAGCATTTTCAAAAGATCTGTCCTTCAATTGCTGAAAGCTCTTCTCAGAAGATAAAAGTGAGCAAAAAACATTAATCGGGCAGCACAAAATTTAGAATGAAGCCCATGGACTGACTGACTCTATAGCACAGAATTCTCTGGCATGGAACATAATGTTTAGATCTGGGTAGAAAAGCCTTAAATTTGGTTTGGGCCACCCTTTTTCAGCCCCAGGAGCTTACCAGTGTGGCCTCGCAGTGATCCACTACTTCTTGGGCCATTTCATAGTCTAGGAAGAGCCCTTGATCGCCAACCTTAGCTGTACAGGACTGTTCACGGCTCCAGATGAGATTAGTATGGGGCCATACGTCCAAGAATGAGCCTACCGAGCCTGGCAGCCCTACACGGCCTATTTCAAAAACCACTTTTAATGAATTACAACACACTGCGATCATGTTTGTTTTCTGCTGTTGCCCTTCCCATGTGTGAGGCTTAAGATTCAGACATTTAAGGAAACATTGACTTATGTCCCACAATCTTTCAGCCCTTATTGGTCAGTAAGTCACTCAACAGGCATTTATTTATTGAATGCAATGTGCCAACTCTGGGCTAAGCTCTTGAGATTCAAAGATAAATGTGAGAAAATTCTTACTTTCGAAGAGCTTACTCTCAGTAGCAGCTTGAGAATTAATTTGCCACAAGTACTCATCCTCCGCATTGTTCGGAATATATTTTATTTCCATATTCACAGTAATAACTTAGGACATGTACAATAGCCTCTTTGTTACCCTCCCTTTCCTTATTCTTTCTCCTCTTTTACCCTATCTCCACATTTCATTCCCTTATTCCCTGGGTTGCTTTATTTTCTCCTCCTACCAGTTCACAGTTGCGCTAATTACCACACAAATCAAATGAACAGACTGACTCACACGCCATGAAACTTTCCATCAATTACCTGCCTCACCCACCTGTCTCAGTCTACGCTGCACACCAATTTAACTAGCGCCTTCCTTTACACCCCAGAACGTGGGAATTTATACTTCCCTTTCTGTGCTTATTTATTGCAGAGATTTTAACTAACCAGTCAGCCTTCATTCTGTTGCTGAGAAATTTGTTTTTCTCTACAAATGTTAATCAGCAACCTTTACCATGAGTCCATGAACCATGCACCCTGGATTCTGCACAAAAATGCAAAGGAAGCCCAGTAGAAGCCATTGGATCAAGTAAAGTTGAGATGACTATTTCGCCCATTACACATAAAGAGCAGTTCAAGCAAAACACTGCGTTAAGACTTTCCTCTAAATTAAACATAAAAATGTACTTTTATTCACCAGCTTTCTAATGCAGGAGAGTCCAAAGCTTTCTCCTCTGAGTGTGGGTCCACCAACTGCACTAAAGCAGGGAGCATGAACCACACCCGCACGGCCTCCTCTGTGAGTCCCACTTTGGGTTCTTTCAAACAGGAGTAAGAACCTCTCTTAATGCAGGATTACAATACTTCTGAATTTTTAATGATTTTTACCTAACCTTTTATTGTTACTTTGCCCACATCTAATTTGACAGTAATTTTTTAACAACTCAAACCTTCCCAACTCCTTGAATTAGTTTTGACATGACCAAAACTTCATTCTCTTTTCCTAACCGTGTTTCATCAGTTTAAGTGGTATTTAATTAAATTACATAATTATGATTTTTTTAAAACTAGCATAATCCCATTTGGAAAGAAATGAACTCACGGCCTTTGAAGTAAGCATGTAACTTAACTGTGGTGGGCAAAAAATTCCAACTGTATTTAACAAAGCCTGTATTCAGCATGGGTTCACCATAACACGGACACAGTTCAATATGTTTGCAGGATGAATAGAGAGTGATGGTTAATACATTAAATTGATTGAACAGAGATCAGTCCTTGCTGTCAAAAGCCTTCAGCCTAAGGAGAGACAGGGAAAGCTCAGAGGCGGTTCACTGTTGCACAGTCAAGAAGACAAATTTCCCCCTCATTCAGACCAGGCCTAGGTGTGGCTGTGCCTCCTGGTCTTCATCCCTGCCCAGGGGTCCCAGCTCCCTAGCCTTTGTCAGTGGGCTCACAGGAACCCATGGTATTTGAATGGCCAGTGTCTTGCAGTGATGAGTCTGGGGAGAGTCAGCTGTGGTGTCCTTCCTTTGTCTCCTTCCCTCTGCACCCTGGTCCTATCGACCATTTCCCATCTTTACTGTTTAGTTGTCACATCTTTTCCCTTCCCCCAGGCCCAATCTTGTGTAGTCTCTAAAGTGGGGGGAAAAAAAAGTCAGTCCTAAAATAAGCCTCTGGGGTTTCTTTGAATATTTGCTTCTACTTTGGTGTGGCTGGAAAATTTGTAAAAATAGAAGATGGAAAACACATTGAGCTTAACCAAATGAATGTTTCAAGTTATAATCCTGCCACACACAATTAAGCCTATATAGCTTAAAGGGACTAGAGTAAATCTGAGGTTGTTTATTTTCTATCCATTTATGAATTATAATTTCTACTCCTTTATGATTTATAAAACCTTTACATGAAGCTGTGTCCCAAAATTCTGGGTATTCTATTCTTCCTCTGGTGGTAATATTATTATTTGGTCCCTTAATAAGAACAAGTAATGAATTAGCACTTAAAGATCATTGAATTTAATTTCTTATCCCACTCAACACTAATGCAAGGTAAAAATATAATTTCTATTTTATAAGTAAATGGCTTTTACTTACTTAATATCAAAGCAATGATTAGAATTCAGGTTTGCTCTCAAAACCATTAGCCTAATTTCCCTTCACTGGAAAAACAGTTTTTTCCCTTGGTGAAAAAGTGGCTACTCTCACTTTCATGGAACTACTTTAAAAAGGAAACATAGTTTCCTCCTATCTGGTTTTTATTAAATATGAAGGCTGACAACTCTTGTTATGGGTTAATGTAAATTTTAAATTTTACTATCTTCAAAATGCACTGATTATTCAATAAGAATTGAATATACACAATAGAGACTAATCACTGAGTACAGATTGTTCAATTCTTAATCAGACAAGAAAATAGCCATCAATCTAAGATTGTCATTGCTCAGTAAACCAAATATTCTAGAGCTTATCCTCACTGTGGAGCTTCTCAAGAACAAACATGAATTTTATTTATTGGTACTTGGAAAATGAAAAATAGTAAACCCACAAAATTAGTGAAATTTAAAGCTTTCCTACAAGGTACATGGCCATCAAAAAAAAAGACTTAAGTGTAGTTATAGTTCAACAATTGAGTGTTAAATAATTACAATACACTTGCAGTTTTAAAATGGACAACAAGTATCTTCTCTTAGAGATAACTCAAAACAAAAAGGAGAACAAGAAAGAGGAACGCAAAAAAAAAAAACCTGTATCTTTGACAAATTACTATAAATCTTGCCTCCATCCACAATTTATAAAGAAGGATATCAATGCAGTAAAGGTAAATTTAATGATGTTACAACAGGGGCTAGGAAGATGGAATGATCTCAGCTGCAACTGTCACTTGCAGTCAGCAGGTCTCCGTTTTCCAAGTAATTGGCACAGCCTAAGTGGGGAAACCACAATCACTTCCTTGAAATAACAGCCACATGTGTGACTGCCAATGGCTGGAGCTTCCCTGGATTAGTACACAAGGGAAGCAGCAAATGGGAGGTTGGGGACAGTTACGAAAGAGGTATTACCCGGACCAGCCATATGTGCAGGAAGCAGCCTGTTAGTGAGGCAGATTAAAGGAAAGATGCTCAATATCATGAGCTGCCCTGCAGCATCCAAATCCTATTGGATGCAAACAAATAAAAGGCTGAACTAATTCAATCATATATACATTTTGTGTTGTGGGGTGAATACCTGCTGTAATTGGTAAGGATAATTCACCCTATTCAAAGATGAAGAATAATATTTTTTCAAAGGAAGTAGCACAGAAAAATACTATAAGAAAAAAGAAGAAAGGACCAAGAAAAATGAAGAAAACTCACCAAATTAATGTTGCTATGCATGGTTATAAATTTTTTGAAAATATTAATGAAGCTTTTGACTCTGTAAAATAATATTAAATGCTGAATTTTGTGAGTTTAGGCAAAACATCAAGAGATAAGACAAGTAGGTGAAAAAGATAGAGCAGCAGTTGGGATATAATGAAAAAGAAACAGATACCATCACTGAAACAAAGGTCACACTGAAATCAACACAAAGGAGAACACTCCTTCTCCTTTGTATCTCTAATATCAGAAAAGAAAGAAATCTTTCGAATCAGTTATAAAACCAGCATAATATTAATAGCAAATTCTGACTAAGATAGCACAAGGTTTCAAAAATGTTGACACATTTTGCTTGTAAATACTAAGATTAAAAAATAAATAAAAGATTACACAGTTGAACAATTGTTCAAAGATTAATACACCAAAATAAGTGCAGCTTACATGGATGTGCTTCAGTATTGAAATATGTAACATAATATATTAACATAATTCACCTTAATAATAAATTTGAAAGGTTACACTCATCTCCATAGGTAATATAAAGGCATTTGATAAACTTTGCAATTTGTTTTGAACAGAATATTTAATACTTAGCATGATTAAAATATTACTATGCATTTGTATAGTGGCTACCTCTCAACTCAAAAACCATCAGCTAGTTTATTAATAAGTATGATTTTTTTCTATGAAATTATTATTTAACATTATTTAATATTATTCTGGATGTAGTAGGTAATTCAGTTGGACAAGAGACAATATAAGATACAAAACTTGGAAAGGAGGAGGAAAAGATTTCATTAATTGCAAATAACATCACCGTATACCTACCTGTACAGTACAGGGAACCTACTGAAAAACTACTATAAATGATAGGAAATTGAGTAAGTTGCCTGGGTAAAGTGTTTGTGGGGAGTGTAAATATGTAGAAAGTAATAACCTTTATGTATACAAATAACAACCCTAAAAGAAGACACCATTTACAATAGTAAGGGAAAAACCAACTAGGAATAAACTTAAGAAATATCCTAGACCTCATGAAGAGCAGTTATAATGCTACTGAGGGACACACAAAAAGACTTGAACACATGAAAACTCATAAAGAAGAAAATTCTCCCTAAGCATACTCATAAATTTAATGCAGTCTCAATAGCGGTAACATGAAATTTGGAGTGAGTGGGAACTAGACAAAGTGTTTCTAGCTCATAAGTAAAACAGATAAATAGAATAACAAGCTTTAATTAGTAAGCATTTTCCACTTTCTCCATAGACACCTGAAAATACAAAAACCACATAGGGTGTTTAATTCATATACCTAATGTAGTTTATTTGCCCCCCAAAAAGACAACTCAATCTCATTTTACGAGTACACTTCTTTTCCCTTTCTCCATCTCTCTATAAACCATCATGATAGTTCGTACAAGTGGTTTCATCAGAAATAAATTCAGCCTTATAAAAAGTGCTCTTTAGAAATCCTTTTTATGCCAAGAATGGCTCTAAAATATTTTATATACCTTCTCATTGCTTTTCTGAGACAGCAATATTAGAGACCTCTTCTAACTTTTGAGCATGCAAAGTACCTCAAAGTATAGTTGAATTTGTATCTGAGATGTGACAGAAGCCTTTTTATGGCACACCATATACCTTCAGATACACAAGGAAATATCTGAAGTTGTTCCTATGGGTTTTTTTCCCCTGCAATATTTAGCCTAGGTGACATAAAAATAACCATTTTAATTCAACATGCCCAGAATTGATCTTCCAAAGAAAATATTAAAATGATTCTAAACGCATTCAGAAACTCAAAGATAAACAGAAACAGCTGCTAAATGTCTCACCAGCCAGTCTGAGATTCATTTCAATTACCCAACAAAAGATACCTCAGGTGTAACAGAGCATTTTCGAGTTAAATTTTATGTCCATTAGATATAAGCCTAACAGCAAGTCTGAATCCCTCCCAGCAGTTACTTCCTTTATGTCTGATGACATTTTCCTAATTCCCTGTTTAATTTTATGTCAGTTTTTATAGATAGTTGTAAAGTGAACAAGATATAACGATTTACACAGCATTCAGTATTTGCATTAAGGTCAGTGTGACTTCCTATTGGAATCTTTTTCCAATATTGAGATTGCTTTCAAATTTTATGTTTTTCCAGTTGCCATTTTTCCTAACAAGAAAAATGATATATAATACAATATTTCTAATGCTTGAGGTGTGTAAATTTATATAAAGCAAGTCGGCTTGCCCCATCTCAAAAGATATTTGTATAGAAAGTTACCAAAAAAACCCCTCCGTACAATTCTCAAGCCCTTCACCCATATCTCAATGACAGTAGGATAGAAAGCCTCAGAGTACATACACACCTCAACTGTAGAGGTGTAAGGATTTGATTTTTCCATTCTACATCAAGGTCAAAAACCAACAATAGACAAGGCCCACAACTCCCTCCTCCTCCCCCAACTGTGAGCGTGACAATTGAAATTATAATCCCTGCCTCCCCTACCCCACAGTCATATGCATTCAAAAACTTGCATGTTGTCGTAAGGCCTGACCCCTCTCATAAAGGTCAACATGTAGATATACAACAATCACTTTATATAGCCCCCAACATACCAGAAACTGAAAGTTGTCCACTAAATAGACTATGCCCTATGGCCACCATTCTTGAGGGCCTATTATGTGCCATGTAAACATGCTATGTGTATTACTTAACTTGGTGCTTACAACCACCTTATGAAGGAGACACATTGCTATAACTTTTCAGAAGACAAAAATGAGATGCAAAAGAAAGAAGGAAGGAGGGAAGGAGGGAAAGAAGGAAGGAAGGAAGGAAGGAAGGAAGGAAGGAAGGAAGGAAGGAAGGAAGGAAGGAAGGAAGGAAGGAAGGAAGGAAGGAAAAAATGAGATGCTTAAAAGTACAGTAACTTTCCCATTTCAAACCCTGGTCCAAAGTGTTCTTTCCATTATTCCGTGTCATGAAAGTATATTAACTTCTCCTCAAGATAAAAAAATAACATGCAAATGCCGTTAGGAACTTTTAAGAATGCTCCCATTTCTTCATTTGGATGAAATTTCTTTGTACTAAATATTGCTAAAATAAAAATAACAATAATTGACTATCAACCAAAGCTTCAAAAACCCTTCGCTTCCCTAAACTTCCTGTCATTATGGTATTCAGCTGACTAGCTTTGCTGATGTGTTTATTTCAAAGTGCAACCTTGGAGCTCCCAGGCACACAAACCCTCACTGTTCAAAAAAAGAGATTTTTTTTTAATGTGGATTCTTTGGTTTACTGGAAGAAAGAAGCCCAATTGCCTAATGTAGAGAAAAAGGGAAGTTGGACTGGACACTCGTGTACACAACTGTGAAAAAGTCAGGGAAGCGAGTGCGCCTCTGGGAGGCCTGCCGACAGGCCCCGAACGCTACTAGGGCCCTTTCTCTGCATGTCTTCCCCGGCCTCTCCCTCTATCAGCTTGGTTCCCTCTGACAGGCTCTCCCTCCACCCTCAGGCTTTCATTTCCAGCTTTACCAGCAGAAAGGCCACCTGGATCTGATGAAACCGCAAGGGAAGACTTCATTAGACTGGCCCGAGTCATGCTCCGGCTCCTGCCATTAGGAAAGGGGTACGATTGACCGCCCTATCCAAGAGCAAGGAGAGTCCCATTTGCGAATTTCCCTGAAGAACAAATGTGTGGTTCCTTTACAGAAAGCCAATTTTTTCAAGTTTTTGATTTTTTTTTATTTTATTGTTGACTCTCTTACAGATGGCCCCGTTTCCCCCTTCTTCACTTGCCTATGCTCATTCCCCAACTCCCCCCCTTCCCACTGTTGTCTGTGTCTATGAATTATGTATATATGTTCTTTGGCTAATCCCTTCACCTTCTCTCATAAAAAAGTTTTTTAGAAACACTTATTTTTAGCAGATGGTGAATCCAGAAATTTAAACAATTAGACACAAAATCTGGAGACATGTGGAAATAACGGTAAAAAGCAAACACTTTGCCGCTGATGCACCTTCTAAACTGTAGAATAATGAATGAAGGAAAATGAGGGAGTATGTCCTTAACCATAGCATTTTACCTAAAAAAGTACTATTAAAATGTTTAAATCCATTCTTTCCCAAGACTTAATGTTCCAAATAAACCGAAAAGTGATGTATCTGTTTTTCTGTTCCAAGCTCCACACTAATCACTGTTTTAAAATCACTGTTTTTAAGGCTGCTTAGAGTTGCTGCAAATATAAACACTGCATCTTAACAGTAGTCATCATCTGAGCAACGTCCCCTCTGAAGCCCTGCTATTCCCCACCCAGACTTTTGGAAGCTCATTAAATGCAAAATAGTTTGGGCACGATATTTTCTATACTGACATAACACAGCATTTCTTACTTTGGGGAAAAAAAAAGTCCTATGCAGATAGCTCAAGAAACTAAAGCTTTTCCCTGAGATTAGAAACGATCATATCTTCATTAAAGATTGTAGATACATTGCCCAATGCCTGTGTTTATTTTGTGCCAATCAACAAATAGAAAAGGGAGTCAGGAAAGGTCAAAATAAACTTTTCTTTTTTTTCTCCTGATCTCAAAGAATAACCTGAAAACCCAGGTTTGTGAGAGTAAAGCGAAGCAATGGTGTGTGTGAGTACAACTGCTCACTGTTACTATTTTTAGATGACATCAGGCCAAATGGCACGGCTTTACTACATCTAGCCAGGAAAGGCAGCTTAATGACAGATGGGGCCCTTTTCAACATCTACAACCCGAAGCTTTTTATTTTAATTTCTAGATAGATGGTAAAGGTGTTGTTTACCTAGTCTTAAGACATTTTTCAAAATAAGGTGATGAGAACTGAGTGCAGGACAAGAGGGTGTTTGGGGCAAAAGGACTTGGAACTAAGAGTTGAAGGAGATAGGGAAGTTAGCCATGTATGTGGAAGAGAATCCCAGACAGAGAGACAGCCAGTACGAATGCCCTGAGGGGGAGGATAGCTGGTATGCTGGAGGAACAGAAAAGATCACAGAATAGCTTGAGTAGAGAGAGAACGGGGTGTAAAGTAGGAAATAAAATTAGAGAGACAGTAGATTTTGCAAATGAATGCATTAATAAATTTTTTGAGAATTTAGATTGTTTCCATATAGTATACCATGTTTCATCTTATACCTGATAATAATGTTTCCTTATTATCCCCCTGACAATCAATTTCCTACTGAAAGTAATTTCATATTCTGTGTGACCAGTATAATTGCATGATTCCATTCCATTTAACAATCTCTATGTCTAAATTCCAGTGTGTGGCTGATAATGAAAGTGATTTAAAAAATAAAGCAAGCATTCAATTATTCAGTCAATTTGAACTGCATTATGAAAAAAATGCTTTGTGCTCAATCATGGGTAAGATAACATTGCTTTAAAATATTTACATTGTCAAAATAAGACACATTATTTATAAATCTAAGACATTTCTCCAAGAATAGAATATTTAAGTATGACAATGCCATAGACTTTTTTTAGAATATCATCACATTATACTAACAAGAAAATGTCTTTCAAAAATATGAACCATACCTTTTAGGATAAATATAGGATTTGATAAATGCCACAATGTATGTGTTTTCCCAAGGGACAATGTTCCCACACTGTTACCTAAACACATCTGTCTAGTACAGTGATTTTCAACCTTTTTCATCTCATGTACACATAAACTAATTACTAAAATCCTGCAGCACACACAAAAATATATTTTTTGCCTATCAGACAAAAAATAGGTATATTCTGATTCATGCACACCAGACGACTCTTGTGTTGGCTGTTGTCATTTTTTTATTTGACAGTCTAAGGGAAAAGAAGTCAGTACTCTGACTAAATAGTCAGGCATTGCATGTTTTAAAAATTCTTGTGGAACACCACGTGAAAATTGCTGCTCTAGTGTGTCAGGATGATACTACTGTAATAGGCATTGTTATTGTAAGATGGAAAAAAAAATAAAGATGTGCATGGTGGTATCTGTGGTATAGAAACCAAAACACCTCTACAGTTAGGAGCCATTGACTGGTGTGCTTACAGTGAAAAGCAAGTTGGCCCTGAGGTTGTAAGAAGCAGCATTAAATTGGAAAGGCCATAGAACACTTACATAAGTGGGACTATAAGTATAATTGAAACAAGAGGTGATCATATCAGCTACTCAACAAATTTTTATTGAGTATCTCTAGTAGCTGAAGATATAATAATGAATAAAATAATCATGGAAATTATAGCCTAGTGAGGGGAGAGGAGCACTAAGCAGATCATGATACAAACACACAAATAAATTGCTTAACTGCAATTGTCATAAGTCTCCACTTGAAAGAAAGTTCCATGTGCTCAGAACTTTGAAGTGGTTACACAGCATAGCTCCAGCACGGCAAACATCTAGTGTACAGCAAGCACTCATTATACACTTATTGACTCAATAAATTATGTGAAGGAGAAGTATCTGATGACAATAGAACATAAAGCAGAAGTCCTAACTAAATCTAGAGGCTCAATTGTGATGGTGAAGCCGAAATACGGAAAATAAACAGGAAAAAGGAGCAGAAGGAAGGGTAGGGGGAAATGGGGAGGGGAGAATTTCTTTAGAGAGAAAAGTTTATGGCAGCAAGCCCTGAGGAGAGAAGTTTGGTTCTTCCTAAGGAATTAAAAGTAGCCCAGGAAGGGGAGAGGGTTAGGGACAGGGAAGGCTCTTAACTGAGAGACACATAACCAAAGGTCAGATAATAGACAGCCTTGGAAACTTTTATGGAAGAATTGAAACTTTACCCTAACAGCAGTAGGAAACCATGGAAGGATTTTAAATGGAGGCAGGATATACTCAGATTTATGTTTTTAAGTGATCATAGTGACAATATGGAGTAAAAAATTCTAGGATTCCATAGTTCTTTTAACACTGAATTTAGCATTAAAAAAAAATCTGGACATAATTTGATTTGGGCATAAAGAAAAACTTCTGGTGGGAATAATTTTAAGAATTAAGAGTACATCATCTATAGAGGACATGAATTTTGATTCACTGGAGATTGTGGTAGGTTTTATATCCTGCATGCATACTTCTGATGTTTTGATCTAAAACATTAATGAACACCCCATCAAGTTAAAATTGATACCATGAGAAGTCCTGAACTCATTTAGAGCAACTGGGTATTGCTTTAATACTTGAATCGCCTTCCCCTTGGACTTCCATTCACTCCTATCACTATGTGTTCACCAGTCTTACATGGGGCATCATTTCTCAGCAAAAGAAGTTGGAAGCAAATATAAGTTAAGATAGAAGCATTTCTCTTCATTCCTGTCAATGTTATACTTTAAAACAATCTCTGCATCTGTGTTAGTCAAGGTTCTCCAGAGAAACAGAACCAACAAGATATATATATAAAGAGAGAGATTTATTTTAATGAATCATCTCACACAACTGAGGACGCTTTGTAAGTCTGAAATCTGTAAGGTAGACCAGCAGGTTGAAGACCCAAAGAAGAGCTGCAGCTCAAGTCCAAAGGCAGACAGCTGACAGAATTCCTTCTTGCTTTGGGACAGGCCAGTCTTTGGTCCATTAAGTCCTTCAACTGATTAGATGAGATCCATCTTCATTATGTAAGGTAATCTGCTTTACTAAAGTCCACCAATTTAAATGTTCATCTCATTCAAAGAACACCCTTATAGAAACATCCAGAATAACATTGACCAAATATCTAGACACCATAGTGAGGCTGACATATAAAACTAACCATTACAGTAGCTAACTCTTTTTAATCTTTTTCTTACTATGAAAAGAGCTAAAAATCTAGCCTATATGAAGCTTGGATTTTTGTTTTGTTAATTTGTCCTTTTATAACAAGCAGTCTATTATATATAACACCATGATTAAGAGTGTGTCTAAGTAGGTAGTCATGATAAAATATAACCAATTAATTTTTGTTACTATATGTAAGTAGAGCATTTTAATACATACCTCAAGTGTAATATTTCCTGCAGCCACATCACCAACCAATTATCTTCTCTACCTAAGAAAAAAATCAATAGTGGGAAAAATTAGAGCACGACTATGATTTTTAGGATGAGCTTTACTGAAAATTTCAGAATCTAGACGTAACTTCAAGTATGGATACATCTGTGTCCCTTAATTTATTCATCTATTTTAGAAATTCCATTTTTATAATTTAAACTTTTAATTGACATTTAAATTCCAATGTTAGTTCTTCAAATGATTTCACAACACTGTCAAAACAAATATCTATATAAGTAAGATGTCTAAGCATTAAATTTCAGTTCAATGTAACATTTATGATAAAATTCTACTAGGATAAAAATAATGCCAAGATATCTATGGAAATTAGATTTTTATACTAGAATTTTGGTCCTATACTTTTATGAATCTAGGTTTTTTTAAATGTAGTTTTCTTTCTTGTTTACCCATTTATAATAAATAGAAATTTTTCATTTTGAGACTTAAAGAGATTTTTAAGCTGTTTTTGAATCTTGCTCATAAGTCCTTGTCTGTATGAAATTTCCTCAGGTTTTTTCATACATTTAAACTTCCTCTCTTTAGGTTTGGATGTGTGGAGGAGAAATGTTCGATGTTCCATGTTCTAGAGTTGGTCATATCTACAGGAAGTACGTCCCTTACAAAGTTCCATCCGGGACCAGCCTGGCAAGGGTGAGTAACTGGGGATGTGTACACGCTGGGCTGGGTACGGTGTGCTGTCGGCGGAGGAAGCAGCCTCACCCAGGGTGGAACAGAAGTCACAGTCTGCCAGAAACACCTCACTGAAATAAAACTTCCACCCCTTGCTACTCCATCTGGCAGGCTTTCGTGTACAGAGAGTTTCTATGTTTCTCAGAATTTTATTGCCATTCCTTAAGGATGTATGAGCTGTTGTGCTAATTCTTGTTGTTAATTGTTTCAAAGTGCTTTCACGGACACTCTATTTAATCTTCACCATTACTTTCTGAGGTTGGTATTTTTCTCTTTATTTCATAGATGAGAAAACTGAGGCTTAGCAAAGTGGCTTGTTCCCACTCACAAAAAGGATAAATAGCAGAGGAGGAGTTTAAGCTCAGGCCTTTGGAATGAGGGTCCAGTACTTGCCTCCTCCCACCTGGGGCAGAACTGGAGACATCCTGAGTCAGAGGGAGAAAGGGGTAAATAGGAGATGGGAAAAGGTGAAAGTCCAGCTCCGCCTTCTTCTCACTTGTAACTAGGATGAGCTCCGCCTAAAGTTTTAGCCTAGCCTCAAACCTCCAAAACTGGCCGAGCCCAACTTTTATTTTTCAGGTATTGCTTCAAAAAATCCTTTTTCTTAGCTCAAAGGCCAGGATGATTTTCTCTTTGGCCTTTCAGAATGTGTTCATACGTGTTTGGGAGGACATGGTCACAGGGCCTCCTCAAAACGATCCTGACCATTTCTGTTTTCCGTGTTACTTTCTTCATGACGAATGGGTTTCACTCACCAGAATGTGCACCTCCTCCTGCTCAGATGCCAAATCTACAAAAAGGGTGTTTTACCAGACTCCTTTGCACAGTGCTGCCCTAGGACCGAATCCTAAATGATTCATTTTGCTTCCTTAACTAGTTAGGCTGCTGTATATAAACACTGAGTCTTTTACAGAGAGCTCAATAAGCTCACATACCAAGCTTTTTAAAAATATCAGCTAGTTCATCCGACTCATTAGAATATCAAGCACACAAAGGCAGAGCTTTTTCTCTGTTTTGTGCTGCAGTAGCCCCCTCTTATCTATGGTTTCACTTTCCAATGTTTCAGTTACTCGTGGTCGACCACAGTTGGACAATATTACGTGGAGAATTCCACAAACAATTTATAAGTTTTAAATTGTTCATTGTTCTAAGTAGTGTGATGGAATCTTGTGCAGTCCATTTTGTCTACACTGTATATGCTAACCCCACCCCCACACTGACCCAACCCCTACCACCCTCAACACCTCGCCCTCAGTTTTTCACTTGGTAGCTGTCTCACCAGGCCGACTGTTACAGAGCCACAGTGCTGTGTTGGAGTAGCCATCAGTTCACTCAATAATGGCACCAAACTGCAATTTGGGTGTGCCAAAGAAAAGCCATAAAGTATATGTATGTATAGGAAAACAACAGAATGTACATAGGTGTCCATACCATCCATGATTTTGGACACCCCCGGGGGGTCTTGGAAGTATCCCCCATGAATAAAGGGAACTATTGTACTATATTCCCAGCACCTAGAACAAGGCTTGGTAGACACTCAACAAATACTTGCTGACAGAATTAATTAACCAGGAAAAACTACAACTGGAAAAGGCTTATTAAAATTTAAACACTTAACCAAGTATAATAAAACTTACATTTATAGAGAGTGTTTTCGGGGAAGTAGGATTTTTCCTTATCCCTGTTCTGAGATTATTTATCAACAGTGTCTATTTTTCTTTAGCTACACCCATAATCTCTTTTACAGCAGTTTGGGTGAACAGTAATGGAGTTATAGTACCTACTCCTTGAAGGGGAAAAGTCGCAGTATTCTTTCCCCCTCAAAATTTTAATCGGACGTTAACAACATACTCCATTCAGCAGCTGTAGAAATACATTATTTAAAGAAAAGCATCCAAACACAAAATTATCAGGTGATTAAAGAGCTGTATCTTGGGTAAGAAAATATGATTTAATTTAGTCAGAAGACCTGACACATATGAATGTGAAAACTCATTCAGGAAAACAACAAGAATTCACAGAAAGGTAAACAAATGAACAGCCTTAAGCACATATCACAAATCAACCATGTAAATTATATCATAAATCATAGCAGTTAAACATGTCCCGGAGATAATGACGCTCTGTCACTTATCCCTTTCGCTCACTCATATCCTCTCCAGCTTGTACCCAAACGGAATCATTCATTTGCAACATGGATGGTGTGTGCTTGGTTTCTGGTCAAAAGTAGAGTAAAACTGAGGGGTGGGGTTGCGGGGGAGGTTATGCTGATGGAAAGGGCTTATTTTCAAATAATAAAACTGTTTCTATGTTCTTGAGAAAGAAATTACTTTTTCAAGAACTGTCAAATACAGGGAAACTAAAGCTGACACATAAAACTTCCCGCAAAAAGTAAGCATTCATTCAAATAAAAAAGCCAATAATTCTGAATTTTAATCTTTTCCACTTAAATGTTACTTGAGGACTCTTTTTTTTTTTTAAATAGCTAGAGCAATTAGGAAGTTCCAAATATTGAAGCTCAGCTGTCACTCTAAGGAAACTTTTATGATTTTTTAAAATTAAAAAGTACATAAAAATGAAGAACAATTCTGATATTTTGTGGGAGAATCTCAACTACCAGCTATACCCTGCATGATTACTAAATCATCAAAAATGATGAGAGGCTTTAAAGATACTTCAAAGGCAGAGCCTTGGCTAGGCAATACATAGTTCACCTTTCCAGCTTCATTAGGAAATGGAAACAAAGACAAAGAATTAACTCCAAAAGCTTATTTTCTTATTTTACAAAGCTCGTTTAAATCTTCAAAACTGTGTACTTTTCATTTATGTACCTATATAAGTTGAGGATTTCAGCAAAATTCCAAAATGTGCAAACACACACATACACACACGTGTGTGAACAGCTGACGGCCCTTAAACAACATACCAGTTTGTATCATAAAAACGAATTCAACTAATTCGTTGTTCAGTGCCTTCTGTTTACCTAGCATTACAGTCTGGTTGGAAGAGAAGTTATTCACACATGAAACCATTAGAGGACAATACAAGACAATAAATAATTGTTTAACTGTATTATAAAGATATGGATATGTATACAGAAGGTAGCGGGAAGGGTACCATAGCTGATGGATTGAAATAGGACATTCAACAAGGTTCATATCATAGCGGTTCCCAAACTCAGTTCCTGGCCCACTTTTCATCCAGTGAATTTTTTGAAAAATGAATCATAAATCTAAGTCTGTATAATTTAATAACATTTTAATGTAATGATTATAGGTTTTTTCTGTTTTATGAAATAATACAAGATAGTAGATTTTTATGACCATCCTATTTGGCAAAAATAAAAATTAACATCCTTATATCAATTCCCACAAAACACAAAAATCCGAGACACAGTAGTGACTCACAATTCACCGTCACCTGGGAATCACAGTATTCACCATCATGGGTAAAACTACCCATCTTACTGATTCAGGTTGGGGTCAGTGCCAGTACTGGGCACAGTCATGGTATCTTATTACCAGGAGCAAACAGCCCGTCCCCTTGAGTTATAGAGAGACTAGAAAGTCCCCAGGACTGTGGTGACAGTCATCCCTTCTTTGGGATGGACCGACCATCCTTCGTCACAGAAGAGTGAGCAACTACTCAGTAAATGGCACAGTGAGCCTTTTGCTGAGTGACACTTTACAAAACCAGAGGTGGCCGAGCAACAGGTGGGTAGAAGATTCTTTGAAGAAACCCTTTATTTCACAGGTGGTAACATGAACCAAGTCCTCTGCCAAAAGTACAGCAATTACTGACACCTCACAGACTCCCCTGTGAATCCCATTGTATGGGGACAATTAAACCCACTGGATTGGAGCCAGGTGGCTCTACCAGCAGGGACAAGACAGAGGTGCTGAGCAGTCACCCCATGGCTAACCATACCAGCTAATTGTAGTACAATAGTGGTCCCCCTGGGAGCAACTTGGCCCATGGGAGTTTCCCCAGGAGCATCTCACGTCAGCAGAGCACAGCCTGCAGACTGTGAGTAAGGCAGTCCTGGAAGCTCACACGGCTGTCCTCCCTGGCTCCAAGGGGACAGAGGGGAGAACTGCATGGGAGACAAAACTGAACCCAACTCTCACCCTAAGTGCGTAAAGGACTCCAGAGAATGCCGATCAGGGGACTGTATTATCCTGTGTTTTGCTGCTGACATCAAATGTGGTATTGACAACATTTAATTTTCTAAAATTTCATCTTGTATTTTATAGCAACTATTGTCCAAGTTTCAGGGTAAGAGCTATAAAACCAAAAAGGTCAAACCCCTTAAGAATTCAGTTTCACAGGATGGCCTAGAGTACTTGAAAATGTAACTCACTTTGAAGGGGATAGAGGTTAAATGTTAAGTGAATGGAGCTGGGATTGTAAACTGAGGCATGTCTGTCCAAGGCTCAGCCCACCTGCCGTATTGTTCTTTACAGGAAACTCTGGAGTAAACAGGAGCAGCTGGGGCAGTCATGGCAGGGGCTCCAGCATGAGCCAGGCTCCAAGGAGGAAGGAGAGGGCACAGGGAGTGACAAGGACTGTGTTTGGGACCTCTGGAGTTAAACCGGACCATGAATCGGAGACCCATTCTGGACAGCCCTGTATGCAGACCAAGGCGCACAACTTTTCCTGATAGAATGTAGTGAGGTACTGGTGGGTTTTGACCAGGAAGTGCCAGGATGAAAACAGAGAGGGTAAAATGAAAAGATCAACCAAGTTAATACCAAATGGGAGCAAGACTAAATTAAGTAACATTTTGAATGCAAGAAACATTTGTAAACAAAACTCCCTAGAACATTTTTATTGACTTGTCATATTTTGCAAGGAGAAAGATGTCAAATGTGACTAATGAGGTTTTCATTGCAGTGTCTGAGTAACTAGTATCAGGACAAATACAGGGATGTGAGGAAGGGAAAGGGGAAGATGCTGAGATTGGTTTTAGATAAAGTGGGTTACAAGTGACAGCTTTACGTGGCTTCAGGGAGAGCCACACCTGGGAGACAGGTAACAGACTTCCCGTCTAGAATTTGAAAGCCCACAAAAAATAGATTTTGCCAGGTTCTCTTTACCAATAAATTTCATTTCTGAAGAAAATATTTATTCTGCCAAGCACTATGCTAGGCCCTGGAAATATAAATGATGAATGAAATAAACATAAGCCTTAACTTCTTATAACTAGTGACTGATTGTGACAGAAAGGCAGAGTCCAGCAATCTATATATAACAATCCAAATATCATGAGCTTGAGAGGAGGGTTAAACAAAAAAAATCAAACTCACTCTGGAATTAGATCTGTATCTTATATAGTTTACTTACTTATAAAGTATTTCATATAGTTTATAATCTCATTGGGATGATGCTTTAACAGGAGAGGAAGTATATGTCACAGCTAACGTACAGCATTTTTTAATATGTACAGTAACATGTTCTGTTTACCAAATTATATTTAATGATCCTACATACAATTTACAAATGGTTTGGACTTTATATTATTACTTAGGGCTTCTTAGCAAGATGCAGTGATCTTTGAAGATTTCCTACAGTTATTAGACTTCATGGACACTGCAGTTAAATCTGAGGTCTGAGGGAGAATGGTTGTTTTGCCTCTGTCCGCTGTGAAATGCTTCTTCACCTATCTCCCAAAGTGCCTTTCTTCGTGCTGTATCCCTGGTGGCATCCAGCCCTATTGACTCTGTGGATTAGCTCAGAGTCTTGAAACTGGTGGGAGTAGAAGGAGGTGTAGAGAGGAGAAGGAGGAGGAGGAGGAGGGGTATTTCGATGTCAAAGTCAGACCACCCCATGTCAATTAATGAGTACTTCTTCATTGTTCACTATGGAATCGGCTGTCCCTGCCTCATGTACCTGAAATGGAAGAACACACTATCTGACATGTGCAGCTCTTCCTTGTTTATGTCAGAAAAATATATCAGCTGAGGAAAAGCCTTAATAAGACCAAAATGACTAGTTTGATATCAGGAGATAAAATCACCAACAAGGCTATAAACTATGGCAATGAATGGAAAATCTACAACCTACAAATTGACCTTTCTCCCTTGATGATTGTAAATCAGTTTCCTCTCATAAAAGTGCCCGGGAAATAAAAGCTGTAGCATAACAACCTCAGCCATTGACAGCAGCCAGCGCTTCTTTCTACCGCTCTTAAAACTATACAGCTCAGAAGCTCTATTGGAAACTATCATGGAGTTCAGGGACACAGGGGCCTATCACAGACTTCCTCCCCAAAAGCAGAAAATGATGAATTCTCGAAAGACTCGGTCTGCCTAAATGGTTAGGACTTCTGTACAGAAACAATTCCTCTAAAAACAATTATTATTTCTAATTCATTCTTACAACAGGACAAAAAGGTTATGGAGGAGGAAGAAGCTTTGCTCCATTCTTCAAGGTCCTTCTGGCTAGTCTAATAATTCAATCTACATGACAGATTAACGGGAGAAAATAATCAAGTGTAATTACATATGGACATACGAAACTCCGCATACCTGAGAGGTTCGGTGTCAGAATGGGAAAACATGGTATAGATGGCATTCTGAGCTGAAGACGAGGTAGGGCCCTTTGGGTGCCTCAGAGGAGAGGAAGGTCATTTTCAGGATGAAAAGTAGAGCAGATGTTCGGTAATTTTGAAGTTTACCCTGCCCTACTGATTAGTCATAAAAAGTTATTTCTGGTGATAATTCATTATGGGCAAGGCCCCTGACTTATATATACCCTTCAAGGATGAGGTAAAAGTTTCTGAGGAACTTATAAAGTCTCAATTGCCTTCAGCTCAAAATAATTCACATGCCCAAGTGGCACACCTTGGGGAAGCCTATTCTGAACCCCTTTGAGAGAAATAAGACTGTTCAATACTGTGACAAGAATGACAGATGATTCACACACTGTGATCATGTACTTATTTCTCACCCCTCTTGATCACATTTTAAAATATAATATCTTCTAACTGGATAGAACTTTTTACTTAAGAAATTCAAGCATCTTCCATAAATAATATTTCATTATTCTTGCGATCCCCCCTAAAAATCAATCATGTTTATTATGTGACATTGATGATTTAATCAACCACTCAGATGTGATGAGTCCATTGCATGTTATGAAGATCAGGTTTATCTCTAACCTCATCAAAGTCTCAGGTTGGAGAAATTCTTCAATAGATGTGTATCAAGTACCTACAATGTGTCAAACAGAAATACATAGAGCAGCGATTTTCAACTAATGTGCCACAATTTTTACAACATGCAATACCTACCTGACTATTTAGTCAGGGGCACTGACCTGTTTTCCTTTAGATTGTCAATTTTTTTTTTTAATTAGAACAGCCAACATAACAATAGCCATACGTTGTGAATGAATAGAAATTATACCTATTTTTTTTCAGATGACCAAAAAAGAAAATTTGGGGGCATGTGCCACAGAGCTCTAGTAATTAGTTTATGTGTGCCATGAGATGAAAAAGGTGGAAAATTGCTCGCAGAGAGCATGTTACACATCCTTAAGCAATAACATTGGGTCTTTCTAATGAAATCAAGCCATCCCTTTGTAATGGAATGTCACCTCGACACCCAAGGATATTCCCCACTCTAAAGATAAGTCTGGATACACAACATTGACAGAGCACTTGTACTCAGCCTTTAATGAGCTCCCTTTTTTGAATACTAGGCATTTTATGTTTGTTTTGCATGTGAGGAAAACGAAGCAAAGTAAAATCATTCTCTCTGCCAAGGAGTCCAGAGAGAAGAGATGAAAAAAACATGAAACACAAATTATTTCCCACTGCTCAACCCTCATTTGCTCCCTTAATTTCTCAGTAGTATTAGAACCTTTCTTAAGTATGTATCCATATATTTTTGTCTCTTTGTTTAACAAATAACAACACAATCATACATTGTCTTTAAAATTTTTGAACATTTCGAAGTAAAGTGTAGAATTTTCACCCCAAATATAAGACACTGAAAAAGAAAGTGAAACAACAAATCACTGACAGGTACAGTCTCTCGCCATTTGGAAGCATCATAAAAAAAACGTGAGACTAAGACAGTAACATTTCTTTGAAACTCAGCTATTTCCTACAAAGCTTCTCAAAACTATTATTCAATAGTTTGGTTTTCTCCTATTTACTTGCTTTTTCCCGCCCAAAACTCCCACAGATATCTTTTCCCCAATATTGAAGGCTTTTGCTCAATTTAATTGTTTCAAGTATTCCTCAGTGCTTTCCCAAGTTTCAGCTCAGCTATGACTTGTGAATCAGTTACCTAATGCCTTCTTGTGTGCAAAGCCGATCTTGTAAGTCAGCCAGGTAATTAATTCCAGGCTATGGGGACAGTGTTTAGCACTTCTCTGTCTAATCTAGCGAGGACCAACATTTCACATTAGGGTTTTTTTTGTTGTTGTTAAACCTATCGGAAGATTTTATAGAGTGAATATTATATGGTAATCCTACATGATAATTAGCTGCCATGATTAATCATTATTTTCACTTTGCCATTCTAAAAGAAATGAAAATGGGATTTAATTTTCCTTATTTTTTAATTTTTTGGTATTTCTTTTCCATTACCATTTAGTCCCCTTATACCCCCCTTTTTCCCCACAATCAGCACACTGTTGTCCATGTCCATGAGTCCTTTTTCCCTGTTGCTCAATCCCTCCACCCCAACCTCCCCTTGCCTTTACCTGTTATCCTGCTCTCTATCTAGGGGTCTATCTTTATTTTGCCTGTTAGTTCAGTTTGTTCATTAGATTCCACATATAAGCGAAATCATATGGTATTTGTTTTTCTCTGACTGGCTTACTTCACTTAGCACAATGTTCTCCAGGTCCACCCATGTTGTCACAAAGGGTAAGATTTTCTTTTTTTAGGGCTGAGTAGTATTCCATTGTGTAAATATCACATAGTTGTTTTAGCCACTCATCCACTGAAGGACACTTGAGCTGTTTCGATATCTTGGTGACTGTAAATAACACTGCAATGAACGTAAGGATGCTTATGCTCTTTCAAATTAGTGTTTTGGGTTCCTTCGGGTATATTTCAAGGAGTGGAATCACTGTGTCAAAGGGCAGATCCATTTTTAAGTTTTTGAGTTATCTCCAAACTGCTTTCCACAGTGGCTGCACCAGTCTGTGCTCCCATCAACAGTGCAAAAGTGTTCCCCTTTCTCCATGTCCTCACCAGCACTTGTCATTTGTTGACTTATTGATGGTAGCCATCTTGACAGGTGTGAGGTGGTATCTCATTGTGGTGTTAATTTGCATTCCTCTGATGATTAGCTACGTTGAGCATCTTTTTGTATGTCTATTGACCATCTGTATGTCCTCTTTGGAGAAGTGTCTATTCAGGCTTTCATTCTTAATGAAATTAAAATGAGATTTATTATTTCTTTCCTATGGTGCCTTTTCCAACCTGCTTTTAGTTACTTTTTACCTACCTCTAGCACCTTGGCACTTTATGTTGTATTCAGCATTTCTATGCCTTCCTTTGTCAAAGCACTTAGGCAAAAAACTTCACGGTGAGCCTTATTTGTGGACTAGGGGGGATTATAATTGCATTCTTATCATTATTCCCATTAGAAGTGGACATTTCCCTACAGTCAGCAGCCTGGAGCCTTTCCACTGAATCCTGGAAAAGGAGAAAGCCTGCTTCGACAATAGGTCCCTGCTGCTACAAAACTAAGCTGCTGAAACACAAGCAAATTAAAATATTTTAGCATGCCATCGTCTCAGCCAAAAATGCAACACTTGCAAGAGGGAGAAGTGCCGGTTGTTTTATACCTCTGCCTTTCGGGACCACCACTGGATCCGGAAGCCACAGAAGCCCCTGTGGAGAGGAGGGGCTCATTTCAGAGAATTACCGTCTTATCAAGGGATGTGTAAAGGCACAGCGACACTGGGCTTGAGGCCGCTGCCACTTCATTTCCATTCTAATTGCCCTTGGTTTTAATAGTTTATTAGTTCCTGGCAAGAATCCCATTTTCAACTGTAATTCCAGCCTAAGTATATCTCCTTTTTGATGTCATTTAACGTTATTCTCTAAACTGAGAAATGGCCTAAAATGAAATGGCAGCTTTGTGCTGTCTGTATGCTTTCAGGATTCTAATTCTGAAAACAGTTTATAAAAATAAAATTTCACAGATTGCCTAAATTTTGAACAGATATAATTTCAACCTAAGGACCCCTGTATGAGTTATTAAAAATATAGGGATTTTTTTTTCTGCCTAATTTGAAAGCATGGAAGATAAAACAGGCTCTACTAATAACAAATGGAATAAATACTGTCACACCATTTGGTTCAACCACAGTTTGTTTGAATGATTGCTGCAGATAGTCTTGTGAAGGAATAAAATACTTAATTATTCTCTTTGCCTGAAGGTTAGAAAATGCTGGTTTTCATTTATTTTGAAAAATAATAGCCAATATGTTAATAATAATCATTTACAAATAAGATCATATTGTTTATTACACTCAAATTGTAATGGCTGAGAATACCACTGGCTGGATTGCCAGTAGTGGACACCCAGGTGTCCCTAGGCAACCCCAAAAGGCTTCTACCCACATGCTGGCATTCTCATTCCTCAACAAATACAGTGCCTACTCTGTACCACCTGTGATTGGCTTCTTCTGCTTGTGCTCCCACTTGCCTCGGTTTCCTGCCAATGAAGCCATTGGGAAGCCACATCAGCACACCCCTCGGTAACAGCGTCACCTTCTAGCTAGAGGTGCTGTCTCTGGAGAAACTAGTCCTCAAAGTGTCAGAACACCTCTGGGTCCTAGATAGACTCAGATAGGATCTCCTAGGTATGGGCCATACAGCCTCCCTCACCTGAACACAAAGACCTCTGTTTGCATTGGGCTCCCTCTAACAATCCCAACAGCTTCCGGTTATCTCCACATTCTCAGAAAATCAGAAAACCAACTATGAAAAAGAATTCCATTGTATTCTGATCCTCAAGCTCAGCCCAATAATACAGCCTTAAGGATGAAAAATAAAAATAAAACAAGGCAAAACAAAACAGAAACCTTACTTTCAATTTTGTGCTATCACCCTATTTTTTGCTTCTGAGGCTAAGTCATAAAAGGTATCGCAGATTTCATTGTGACTCTTGGATGGCCATCACCTAGTGATGACACCCAGGCAGCCCCATGTAGAGCCCCACTTGAGCAGAATGGAATCCTCCCACCAATATAGCAAGCCCCAATTTGCCAGATATGTGAGTGAACCACACACAGGACATCTTTCTACCCCATTAAAGGCTTAAGGTGACTGCTTCCCCGACCAAAGTTTGACTGAAACTCCTGAGAAATCCAAGCCGGATTGCTCCCCAAACCACTCTCAAGTTCCTGTCACAGGGAAACTGTGAAAGTAAAAAAATGTTTATTATTGTTTTAAACCACTCCATTTTGGGGTAATTTGTTATATATCAATAGGTAACTAATATAGCTATTTCTGTTTAACAGTTCTTCATCAGCCTAACTTTACTGAAGGGATGTGATTACATCAAGTGGCCTATTTGAAGCTTAAAAATTAGGCAAGTTTATGTGCCCAAGGACACTATCAATGGGGTCCATCAGGGGAACATTCAACAGAGTGAAAATGCAATTCACAGAATGGAAAAATTATTTGCAAGTAACTATCTGATAAAGGGTTAATATCCAGAATTTTAAAGAACTCCTACATTCAATAACAACAACAAAAAAAAAACCTGATTTTAAAATGGGCCAAGGACTTGAATAGACATTTCTCCAAAGAAGATATACAAATGGTTAATAAGCACATGAAAAGATGCTAAATACTAGTAATCTTGAGGGAAATACAAACCAAACTCATTGTAAGATACCACTTCAGATCCATTAGGGTGACTACTGTTTTGTTTTTTTTTAATAAAATGAATGTTAGAAAAGACATAGAGAAATTGAAACCCTTATGTGTGGTGGAAATGTTAAATGATGCAGCCACCGTATGGAGGTTCCTCAAAAAATTAAAAATCCAGCAATTTCACTTCTGGGTATATATAAAAAAGAATTGAAAGCAGGGATTCAGACAGATATTTGTACACACATACATATAATAATAGTTAAAATGTAGAAGCAAACCTAGTGTCCAATGACCAATAAATGGATAAGCAAAATATATGTACATACAATATACAATGATCATTATTCAGCCAAAAAAAGGAAGGAAATTCTGACAGAAACTGCAAAATGGATAAACTTGAAGACATTATGGTAGGTGAAATAAGCCAGTCACAAAAGGACAAATACTGTATGATTCCATTCATCTGAGGTGCCTAGAACAGTCAAATTCATAAAAACACAAAGTAGAAGGGTGCTTTTCAGGGACTGAAGGAAGGGGGAATGGAGTGCTAGTGTTTAATGGGTCTGCAGTTTCAATTTAGGAAGACAGTTGGGGACTGTCCTTACCATCCTCTCACTCACAAGCCCATTCCTTCTTCACAGCAATGAATGCCCCTTCACAAAGTTTCCTGGCTGCAACCTACAGTCTCTCAAATGGCAGCAATGTCAACATTCTCATGGTCAGGGACTTCTTCTAGAAATTCTATTTGAATTTCACTTTCTGCATTATCACTTTTTGTTTTTATTTTTGCTGTTCTCTCATCTTTGTTGGCCAATTCTGTCTTTTCAGTTATCCATTTTTGTAAAATGTCAAGAGAGTTTATTGACGGGAATCAAGGATGCAACACCACCGCGCGCTTTGTGCCCGTGTGTGAACTGGGTAACGCATGTGCAATGACCAGTCATCATCAGACTTTGAAAGAAGTGATTCTATTGGTCGCTGATCACACAGTGCATCTTGTGGGAGCTAAAAAATATGTTAATAATTTTTCTCCACCTTCTAAATTCTGCTGGGCTGGGATAATAATGAAATTGACAGACAGAATAACAGGAGAAAATCTAGTTTTAATACATACCTGTATCACATGTGGGGTGATCCACACAAGCATGGAAATTCCAAAGACAGCGAGGCAACGTTGCATATATAAGACATTTTTGGACAAAGGGGAAAAGGATGGGGAATGGGATCCTAGCTTTCAGAAGTGAAAAATGGATGATTTACAGGTAGTTGAGGTGGAGCATGTCATACGGGGCAAAAAATTCTCGCTAGGCAACTCAGAAACAATGGGACACAGAGGGTATCTAGCTAGCAGCCCCTGCCCGAAGCCCTCTTATATACCATAGTTAATTCAAATTAAGCCAAGGGGAACATTGTAAGATCTCTTTCCTCAAGCAGGTTTTTCTGTCTGAATCGCTTGGGCAAGAAAAAGAAGGGGTGTCAAAAGCTCTTTCTGAGTCTTGCTTTTTAATAAACAGCTTAAAATCAATATCTCAAAAAGGGCAGCTTCATAGTGTAAAACTTTGATTCCCCATATTCTGTAATTTACATAATGATTTGCGGCCTGAAGAGCTAACGGCAACATTTGTTCTTTATACAGTTACTCACAGTTAATATATCACAGTAACTGAAACCTGAACAGCGGTGTTGGGAGCTTGCGAATGTTCTTAAAGCCTCTGAGCTGTGCAATTAAAATGGTTAAAAGGCAAATTTGTCATACATTTTACCATATAAAAAATTAGGCAAACTGATTTTAAAATTCATCTACAAATGCAAAGGACCTAGAATAACCAAAACGACTTTGATAAGGAACAAAGTTGTAGAACTAACATCACCTGATCTGAAGACGTTAAAAAGCCATAGTAATCATGACAACAGGTATTGGCAACTATTGGACAAATGGAAGAAAATACAGAGTCCAGAAATGGATTCTTGCTATGGTCAAACACTTCTAGGGAAAAACTGAAGAAAAATTGTGTGGTTGAGCAAAGATTTCTTAAATATGGCACCATAAGCACTTGTCCCTAGATAAAAATTGGTAAGCTGGAGTCCATCGAAATAAAGACCTCCTGCTCTTTAAAAGCTCATTGGTAAGACAATAAAAAGACAAGACCTGAATGGGGAGAAAATATTGACAAATCACGTTTTTGACAATGAACTTGTATCCCAAATATATAAAGAGTTGTCAAAATTTAATAATTTTAAAAACTCTATTTTTTAAATGAACAAAAATATTTAAACAGATACTTCACCAAACAAGATATATAGTAAATAATTACATGAAAAGACACGACATCATTATTTATTAGGGAATGTAAGTTAAAATTATGATGAGATACCACCACACCCTTTTTTAATGGCAAAAATTTAAAAGACTGGCCATACTGAGTTTTGGAGAGGTTGTGATGTAACTGGAATGTTAATGGGAATGTAACATGATACAACCACTTAGGAAAATAGTTTAGCAGCTTCATTTAAAGTTAGACTACCTAGCATCTGACCCTGCCAGTCCACGTCAAGATATACACCCAAAAGAAATGAAAGTCAGTATCTGTACAAAGACTTATACAAGGTTGTTTACAGCAGTATTATGTGTAATAGCCCCAAAATAGGAATGGCCCAAATGTCTCTCAGGAGGTAAATGGATGAACAAACTGTTGTATATCTGTAGTGCAGACTCCAATTAAATGCAATACATGTAACTCCATGCATAAACCTCAGAATAGTCATGCTGGTGAAAGGAGCCAGACAAAATGAGTACATACTCTGTGATTCATTTATATAAAATTTTAGAAAATGCAAACCAAATTATCGTGACAGAAAGTAAATCAGTGTATAACACCAGTGCACACCCATATGTAAACTACGAACTTTGGGTCATTATGATGTGTCAATGTAGGTTCATTTGTTATAATTTAACCAATTATAACAAACACACCACTCTGGTGGAGGATGTCGATAATGGAGGAATCTATTCCTGAGTGGGTGCAAAGAGTAGATGGAAAAGTTTCTCTACCTGCCCTTCAATTTGGCTGTGAACCTAAAACATCTCTTTAAAAAATAGTCTTCATGTGGCAAGAAGCCAGGAAAATTACTTGGCCAGTGGAATGGGGAAACTGAAAGAGAGTTGGTTCCAACTGGCCCCATCCAGCACCGTGACCCCCCTGCCTCCTTCTCCCTCGCACATCCACCCCCTTAAGCACTCAGCCCTCAGGACAGTGAGGTTCTGAGCAGCATCAGATAATCTTAGCAACAAAGCCTTGGATTTGCTGACCACAGAGACAGAGGTTTGGTCAAACTATAGATAACAGCTAGGCCTCAGCTTTGTTTCAGCTCCAGGCCCAGAAAATCAGCAGAACCAGATAAAGCAACCACGGCTGGCGTCAGCACCAGATGCAGCGACCAATGGTCTCATACCCTAATGCCAGCCAATCAGTAGAGACCTCGATGCAATGCACTCATTTTGATGAATCAGCATATTAAAGGACACACCTGGAAAGCTGATGAATATTCTATGAGATGCCTCCCCTGAGACCTTCCTTAAAATTCCTGACTTTAGAAAACAGATAAAAACTCTTAAGGCAAAGCTCCCAGCATATGCCCTCTCTCTAGAGCATGCCTGCGCCTTCCTCCATCAGGCACAAGAAGGAAGGTCTCCTTTCCTTTGTATCTTTGCTTTCTTTCTCCTAAGCTTTGAGGGCCTTTGTTTTGCCTCTGCAACTTGTTTCCTGAATCCATGTAGCCCATCTGGCTCACTTCTTCTGCCTCCGGGACCTTCCTCTTGCACTAGAGTTCTTGGCTCTGAATTCTTCCTTGCCAAACTCAAGAACCAAGGTTGCTGAACCAAGAGTCGATATCACTGCCAATATTTAAAAAAAAAAAAAATTTAATAGATCAGTGGTTGCCTGGGGTTTGTAAAGGAGATATGAAAAGAGATTTCAAAGATGCACACAGAAACACTGAGAGGTGATGGACACGTTTATTATCTTAATTGCAGCAATAGTTTCACTCATACATATGTCAAAATGCACCAAATTGCACGCTTTAAATATGAGCAGTTTATTGTGTATCATTATTCCTCAAAAAGCTATTTTTAAAATTAGGCATACATGCATTTTTTAAATAAGGTATATAGTTAAATAATTTGGCTACATTAAATGTCATCAGACATACTACCATAAATATCCAAAATATCTGGCAAAAAAAATCTAATAGAGATATAATTAAATTACATTAAAACAGCCAAGAACAGGTAATCACTTGCAAACAGCTCACACTTGGGTAAAACAGAGAGGAAACTGCCTATCAGTGAAGCCTTCTTCCTTTTAGTACTGGATTAGCCATGTCTCCTTATGCCGAAGGCATCCCACTGACTTCAAAGACGTCTTCAGATCAGAGAAGAACAGAACGCTAGCTAGGCTGAATAATAGTAGTGAGGTAGAGGCTCTCCTAAATGATGACATTATCACACTATCAATGATTAAGAGGGTTTTCGGGTGGGACTCTGGAGCTACTAAACTATTCTAAGGCTTCAAAGAGGAGAAAAGAAATGCATTTAAATCAAAGCAGAATTTTTAAAGTCATGCTAGAGTGATGCCATTCCTTGCTAGAGGAGTGACTGTGACAAACTCTCTGTGAGATTGGCTCTGCTATAGCTATCAGCAGTATCTGGGGGGAAAGCACCAGAAAAAACATGGGGGCAGGAGAGGGGAATAGTTGAAGAAAGAGAAATATATTACTAAATCCACTGTAATATAAAAGCTTCATATTGACACAAGCACAGCATGGGGGTTGGGGTGGCGCCAGTGCACACGTACTGATTACACCCTGCACAGAGAAACAGAAACACACTCCTGAGGTGAGATGGCCCAGATAACACACAGGCACGGAACAACTTTCTAGCCCGAGAAACAACCAAGTCCCAAATAAAATGCTGAGAAACCAAATGAGGATCGTTTTTTAAATAGTCAAATGGTAGGATCTAAAACGTTGCTGGGAAAAAAAAATAATTAGCGGATCGATTTATGCGGTCTCATGAACAAGTGAGTACAATGGAACGATCTGTTTCCCTCCTGCAGCACAATAAAGATGACCAGTCAGAGCTGGAAATCTGTTCTTATGAACTGAAGCAGAAGTGTGATTTAATGCTCCTGGTAAAATATCAATTCAAAGACCTGATGATTATTAGAAGTAGAGAAAGACTTAGTGTTGGATTGTGCAGAGAAAACAGGACTCGAATTCTACAAATCTCTAATAAAAGGCTGAATGTGTTAAATTAAGTGTGTTAATAAATTTTGGGGCAACACAAAGAAAGGAGAGATTAATATCAGTTTAGGTTGAATAATGGAACATGTTGTGATACACGAGGAACCACAGAAGAGTGACATAAAAATAAAGGATGTTACCAATGTCTTGTGGGTAGAAGGTGCTCAGAATAACAGTTTTCATTTCATTTATGATTCCAAATGTTTGAAGGTCTGCAGTTTTTAAAAACAGAGAAATCCTTTATTTGCTTTCTAAAAAAAAAAAAGCATTCCTCAGTTCCAGTAACTATCTTTCTTAAACTTCCATGCTGTGAATAACCTCAGCAAGTAAAACTTCCCGGGTCCACCTTGAATGAGACTGGGACGTCTCCCCCAATCTCCTTGGTCCACATTACACTCAGATCCTGACTGGGACCCAGCCCTGCTGTGCAGAGACAGGAAATCTTCACCTACTTATTTTCAGACTGATGTTAACAGTAAGCCCTTAATTGCCCCTTCTAGCTATGCTGAGCCCTTGCCTCTACCTACCAATTAGCACTGCTATTATCTTAAGCAATATGGCTGTTTCCCTGCTTACTTCACACATAGCAGGCCAGCAGGACCCCTCCTCGGAGAAACAGAAAAGTGGTGGGATGGTGGGCAGCATATTGAGATCAACGCTGTGTTATGGCAGACTTCTCTAAAACTTCCCCGGAGTAAATTCCACAGAAACTTCCCCAGAATAATTTCCCGGAGTAATTTCCCCGGAGAAGCAAAACATTCACTAGGTATTGGCAACAGCACCAAAATATGCCAGATTCTGCACATACAGTCAGGTGGTGAGTTCAAAAACATTCGTGGAGCACGATATAGTATTATGTACATTGGAAGTAGGGTTACCAGATTTAGCAAACAAAAATATAGGACACCAGGTAAATTTGAATTTTGGATAAACAATTGTTTAGTATAAGTATGTTCCATGTGTTAGGAGATCAACGGAGGCATATTAAAAACTTTGAGAGTTTATGTAAGCAAAACTCAATTCAAATTGGGCAGCATCAATGCGGACACGGTTAGGGAGCGCTCCACCTTCTAAACTCTCCTGGCTGAGCTAATAACCAAAGTATCAGAGACAGATTAACAGGAGAAAAATCAAAGTTAAATACATGCACTTAAAATCAACATCCGAAAAAGCACCCTCAGGGTGGCAGAATTTTGCTCCTTCCATGGAATTCTTTAAAGCAGCCAAAGGCTATGAAGGAAGTCAAATATTCCATCTTACATCATCGGCTGTGCTGTTGTCATCCTAGTCTCTCCCACTGCCTTAAAATCTTCAGTCAGAAACGATGCCTAGCTGATCTACCTGCGATGTGTTTGAGAGGCTTGGAAAATCACCTGTCACCCACTCAGCTCTTCATGACAGAGTAGCCAGTGATCCCAAGGCAACGTGCCAGGAGGAAGAGAGGGTACAAGAACAGAAAATAGAAGTGAGGGTGAGTGTGTGAACACACACCCCTGGGAATCCACACGTATCTCAAGGAAGATAAGAATGTATGATTTGGGGCTGAAGCAATTTTATTTAAATCTCAAAAAAGCAGGAATCCCAACTAACATCTGGCTCCACAAATACAAGACAACTTTTATAGACCCAGTTTCTGTTTGGGAGTAAACAATTTCATGTATCCATCTTCCAGTGTCCATACTTTACTCTTTCTCTCCTCTCGATAGCTATTTTTTGGACATCTTAGTGCCTCCATCAATGGTCTTTCAATATCAGGGAGACCTGGACCAACTCGAATTGACTTATTTTTCTTCATTACAATCTCTGGCAAGAGATGTTATTGGGAAGTCTCAGTTTTATGATTCTGTAAATGTGTACACAGCTATGAAAGTTTAAGTGAGCGATATTGCTTTGCTCCCACCCTATTGCCTCCACGTATTTGAATGTGTGTATATGTTTTCCTGTGTAAATGCCCCAGTGAACCCAAGTGTGTATATGATGTACTATTTCCTGGAGAGGATGAGTTTATTCTATAATCAAAAAAAGACCCATGAAACTTTCCTTGCAACTGCTTATAATACTTCTGAGCTGTGGTTCCAATGTTTTCCCAAAAACTAAGTGCTGATTTATAATGAAAATGGCAAATTAACACAGTGTATTGTTATTTCCAGAATAATGACTTCAGAAAGATATTATTTGGCCATTCACCTGGACTGTTTGGGAGTGAGGACCATTCCTTGACTATCATAATTGATGCTTTAGAAAATGTCCTCCTCATGGGAAATTCCATTCAGAAAAGTAGAGTATCTATAATTGAGGATGTCTGATAGGTCATCAGGAATATTAGAGAATGGTCGGAATGTAGTGTTTATGTTTAAATGTTTATATAACACTCATTGCTGAAAGAAAAGTAGCTATTATGGTTTTCGCAACTAGTACGTGTTAGAAATGTGTGAGAGAGAGACAGGAGGAGCAGGATGAGCTGGTCCAAGTGCCTTTATCCGATGCCGCATTTACAGGCTGGCTGAGTCCGGACTGACGGCAGCCCCCGTGGGGGTGGGGCGGGGGGCAGGAATGGGGCTCTTTAAAGAAAAAGCACAGGGTTTGTGGAGGGTGGGAAATGGGGAAGGGCTTAGTCTTTTGCTTTTCTGGGCGGTTGCCTCAGGGTTTCAGGGTATGAGTTGGGACAATGGGTTGGGACAATGGCTTAGATAAAGGGCTGGGTTGTTCCCAGGCACAGGAGGGTCAGTCTGACCACCGGCAGTTATGGCTGGTGTCAGATGTCTATTGCCACCGTGAGAGAGAGCTTCGATTAAGCCGCGGGCTACCAAGCGAGTCAGGATAACTGAGTCACGGGCAGTCCAGCGGGTTGGAAAACTGTCCTGACTGACCTTGAGCCATGTGGTGGGTTGGGAAACGGGGCTGGTCCTCTCATTATGCTGTTTCCCTTTTCTCATCTCCTGAAAAGCTACAAAAACAGGAATCTACGATTTCACATTACCCCTGAAACGTCCATAATCCTGCTGCATTCTTTGGAGTGTTTAGGGATTCAGCAACCCTCACCCGCAACCAACTGTATTTCCATTTGAAAAGGACATAATGCAAAAGCTACCTGACTGGTCCCCTGATCACCTCTACTGGAGCTTCCCTAATGCTACTGACTCTTCTTCTGGCTGACACTTATCATGAACCTTCAGGCCGTTTCCAAGTGAATGCATCTGAACTAGTCACTTCCTCTTTGAGTTTTCACAATAATTTCTATTTCTATTTTTAAAACCCAAAACAAGTCTCTGTCCTTTAACAACAGCACTTTAAATATATATAATTAAATTATATATATATATTCCTGTTTCAATGCCTTGATCAGTAGACACAGGCACATGCTAGGAAGTTGTTCACATTCATTTTATAATATGATCTATTATTAAACCAACAATTAGCATGCCCAGATGAACACACACCTGTGCTTGGAATCATTTGAGGCACTGGGCCTTTTAATTTTTTTTTTAAATCTATTCCTAACTTTATGGCATTTATAGTCTTAAAGTGATTATTTACCCAAGTCAAGATGGATCTTAGCAACAAATCATTTTTGGAAAGGCGTGTCTCCACTTAATAAAGTCACTTTCTCATTATTCCTGGACAATTTACCTCTTTGCCTACACTTTTTTGCTATTCCCCTGCGTTTATTCATTTTTGTTTATCAGAGAAGAATAAAATAAGTGAAAATTAAATATTTTTACTTTATATAATAATCAAAGTTTAGGATAAAGGTTGGAACTACAGCCTAAAATCTAATTTGAATAGAAATAAAGTTTTAATATTGTTGACTAATTTTTTAATTCTATGTTTGAATCTTTTTGCTAGTTATAAACAATTTTCTCTCCAAGGACAAATGGAAATAAAGTACATTGCAACCTGAACTCTTGTCAGAATAAAAGGTAAATGGCAAGAAGGTACTGAGAATGTACACTTAGATATTATGTAAGTATGTAGCACGTGGTACCATCCCAGACCAGGAGCCTCAAAACATCGCCTGTTTCCTTTTCTTTCCCCAAGCAAATCTGGCAGCTCAGAATCTGTGGCAAAGGCTAGAATATTACAAAACAACGTTGACTCTGAACACCTGTCAAGGTAAACTGGAGTCAGAGGAGTGGGAAGTGTTATGAGCAAAGCAACACCTATGAGATGTTAGGCAAATAATTCCTCAGAGAACAAATCTTACACTTTTGGTGCTAGGAATCTGAGAAAGAAAGAAAGAAACATAGAGGCAGCCAAGAAATCAGAGTAGTCTTTGTGACATTGTCTCTTCTCTGCATCTTGCTATATTAATTGAGCCCTGTTTAGTGCCCACCATTGACCATAACCAACCAAGGAATCCATGGGGGGTAAGAAGGTCAGATGGGAGAGAGGCCCATGGGGACACTGGCAGTGGAATTGGTGGGACAGAACAAGAAAGGTGTACAATCCCATTAGGAGGAAAATATTTGGAGACCATGTCTCCAAATCCAGCAGACCTATGGGCATGGTTTCAGGGCTTAATTAGGATTTTGCAGCAATTTTTAAGGTAAAGTGATTTCCTAAATATCACAAATTTTTACTTTAGACACATGTCTGGATCATCTTAAAGTTCCCAGCCTTTCTGTTCATTTTCCCTTCCAATGCAAATGAAAAACTGGAAAGGGTCAGTGTTCACACCAACTGGGCACTGAAGGAATTTAAACAGAAAATGAGAACAATAGCCCATGGGATGCCAGCCTATGAAACTGACCTGCAAGTTGAAGGCATGAGAAGTGATCTCTTTAAGACAGTGCGGTTGCTTTTTCCACCACTTAGCATCCTAGAACTGAGGGAATGTCAGAGAACATTTCGTCTCCTCTAAAACCCTTCTCACAGACCACAGGAACAATGCAGCTCATCTGCAGCCAAGCCCAATACTCAGGCTCTCTGCTTTCCAGTGCTGCACGCTTTCTAATAACAATGCCTCTAATATTTATAATACCTATTGCATGCCGGCTACTATTCTAAGCACTTTACGGTGATACTCTACAACCACTCCCACGATGTATGTACGGATGACCGTATGTACTTTCTTTATGTGAGGAATCTGAGGTCTCGATCTCAAAACCGACAAGAGGGCTGAGCTTCCTACCCTGAAGCCATACGCTCTCCTGCCCCCAGGAATGTGCCTGTTTCCCCTCCATCAACCTTCCTCTTCCTTCATCCCATGGGAACACCCGCAAATAAGTCTGACTACTTGGTGCTTCCCTTCACCCAGCTTCACTGTGCAGTGAATTGCTAAATTCTGCTTGGCATTGATGTCACACATATAAAATACCATCAGAACACATGGTCTTGAATTTAACAATGCTGGGTTCTCTCTATAATTGGGAGGAAAGAGCATCAGCTTGCTTGTCCTCATTCTTAGCAAGATCCCTGACTGCTCCTTGAAACGGTTCAAGTGCTATGATGCCTAAGGGAGACTTCATTACCTCCAGCTTTGATCCCTTTATTTCTATGTGGAAAAGAAAGAATTTCTATAATTATGAAGGAAGGGGAGGGGTGATAAAGTTGATATCATTGTAAACTAAATTTTTACTTGCTGTTTCTCATCAATTATCCAATTGGTAACTGACCCCCGTGCCAGAAACAGAAATGTGTGCAAAGCTATGCGCTACTCATATCACACCCCTTGCAGTTATGAAAATTCTCATTGTTAGCAAGCCACCAACTGGAGCTACCTGAGGTTGTCTGATTTCTTTTACTTTTCTTTTTTCAATTTCTCGTGCAACTAAAATCACCCTTTGAGTGCACATAGCAATAAATGACAATCTTTTCTGCCGCACAGAACCTGAAGCGGGTGGCTGAGACCTGGATGGATGAATTTGCCGAGTACATTTACCAGCGACGCCCAGAGTACAGGCACCTCTCCACCGGGGACATCTCTGCCCAGAAGGAGTTGCGCAAACAGCTCAAGTGCAAGGACTTCAAATGGTTCATGGCTGCTGTGGCCTGGGATGTGCCCAAGTACTACCCTCCTGTGGAGCCCCCACCTGCTGCCTGGGGAGAGGTGAGGAGTGCCTGCGTGAACCCTGCTCTTCCGTTAGGGTGTCCATCTGTCCCAGCTTCAGGAAGTGGGAGGGGCTGCTGAAACCCCCAACTCCTTTGCCCAGTAGCCAAGTCAGATTAGCTTCAATCACCTTAGCTAAATGAATGTTCAACCTTTTTAGAAATCGCTAGGGGTGAGCATTCAGCCCTTAGCATGATAACCCCACCTAGAATTCTTGGCCTCTGTTGACGCCCCAAGTGCATTTTTAAATATACCTGGAAAATATTTGCATCTGAGATTACTGAAATTACCATAGAGCTTGTAGAGAATAGAAATACCTGTCATGCTACTGCATATACAAGCATCTGTGATAAAATCCCTCACTCTCCTCCATGCATGTGTTGCTACTTGTCTATGCAAGGACAAGGTTACAGAGGGGCTTGGCCACCTTCCTAACCAGGGTGTGCTATGCAGGATCATAAGGAAATGCATTTCCAGAATACCCAGAATTGTGACACATGCAGGAGCCCTGTCAGCTCCTTAAATAAGCACTAACCTTTCCACCTCTGAGTGCTTTACGTATCCCTCTTTTGGCATAAAAAGGACTATTGTGCCAGTTCAATTCCATTCAATCCTCTTACTGTCAACTTCTCCCCTTGTAGACGAGTGTGTGCTAAAGCAAGAACTGCAATTGGATAGGGTAGCAACTTAGTCTGCTTTTAGCAGAAGGTTATGAAACCAGGAGCTGACTGCTGGTACATCGTGGAGGACCTCGATCAGTGTCACCTTTGGTCTGGTGGTGTGCGGCAGGGCATACCTTCGTCTGGTTAGTGTCTGTGGCTTGACAGAGGCCTGAAAACAGGTGGTGCCAGGGCACAGTAGAAGGGGACAGAGTACTGAGACAGCATTCTTGGGTGAACTCTTCTGGCTCCTGTAGACAATATGTTCGTCCAGTCACCTGTGTACTACTTGTTTCACTGAGACGGTCCAAAAACATGTCGTTCTTAATCTGCGTCAGATAGCCCAGACACGAAGGAGTCAAGGCCAACCCCACATGCCCCATCTGCTGCCTTTTTGACATGTGCATGGTCCTGGTAGTGGCTGCTTAAATCAGTTAGTAATTTGGTCTAATCCTTTGCATCTTAAACATTTCATTGAACGTCCCTGGAATATTAGTAATATCAATCTGCTGGTGTTAGTTTTAGCTATTTATCATGGGCTTCATTTAGAACAGTGGAAGTTTAAAGTACATTCCAGAAAGAACTTCCTTAGTCTAACACATTGTAAAACATAGGAATTTGTTACCGGATAAGCAGGTGAGTTCCTTCCTAGAACTCTTTTGGTTATAGTTACATCTGTCATCTTTCTCTGATAATTTAAATGGTCCTGCCTTAGTGACTAAGAAATACTCATGAAGACCCCACAGTATTGTTGTGTGATTTGCAGCTGGATTACAGTCTCATCATTCTTTTCTCTGCCTTATATAGAAACATAAATTTTTATTCCTACCTGGTTACTACTTTAAGCTGCAGCTGACCACATTTTCCCACATTACCTGACTAAACTATAACCAGTATTTCCAAAGCACCTTGCTTGGAAACAGACTTGAGCTTCCATCAAGATTCTGGAAAAGACACAGCTTCCCAGACATAATCAAAATAAGACCCATTTTAGGGCAAAGTAGTCTATGCCAGAGTGTTTCTATCCATTACTCCTGACTACCTCACACCTTTTATGTGGCTCGCCTGGCCCATAGGGACATGTGCATTCATCATTCCTGATCTAAGCAATCAGACATTGAGAAGATCAGATTTTTTTTTTTTTAACATGATGGCAAACTTCTTTCCTCGGTGCTTCAGAAAATGGAAAGCTAGGTCAAGGGCCAGTTGTGTTCGGTCACATTTGCTTAGCGAAGGTGTGCTGCAGAGCAAGGATAAAGACAGGGATTGAACGATGGCATGAAGAAAGGAAATCAACACATGACAAGGGTTTGACCAGTAACTCGTTTTGAAAACTATCTGTTTTCTAGGCAAAATAGATCCCTGAGAATGAATGTGATGCATGTCCATTTAAATCAAGAGACAAGTGTTAAGTGTTTGAAATGCAGCTTAATATAAATGAAATGATGAAGAAAAGGACTATTTTCTAACTGTTGGTTGGGTGATGACACCTACTTCTTAATAGTGGACAAAAATTACTACATGTGCAGAATGTACCTGCTGACCATTTTATCTCCAAAAAAATTTCTTTCAGAGTTTTCGCTCGTGTGTTTTCTTTTCCCTTTGAGAGGGTGTTATAGAAAAATAAATGTTTTATTTTGGAATAATTTTAAATTCACCAAAAAGTTGCAAAGATAGTGCAGCAAAGTTCACCTATACCCTTCACTTCACTTCTTCTCATGTTACTATCTTATGTTTGCCACATTAACTATAGTATATTTGAAGTAAGTAATTAACATTGGTAAAATATTATTACTTAAACTACAGACTTTATTCAGATTTCACCAGTTTTTTAACTAATACCTATTCTTCTGTTCCAGGATCCAATCTAGTATATGAGAGGGCTGTTTAATTTCCTATAAAACTTTAATTGTTACAATGGGCTAAGCTCCTAAATAAATGTCAATTGCTGTTTTAGTAAGAAAGTAAAAAGGGAAATGCAGACTGCGTGGGGTTTTTTTAAGCAGTTATGGGAAGGAACCACAAATGCCCAGCGAAGCAAGCATAAGAATTCTTTATGGGAGACCCGTGCCAAGAAGCAGGGTAACTCGCTGTTTTGCGCACTTGCACTTGGAACAGTTTCCCGCCTGCTTTTCTGTACCAGCCTGATTCTGGGTAAACAAAGAAGTAGTGCTTAGGCAGGTTTTGGCTCTGCTAGTTGAAATTCAGTGTGTAAAGGGTACGTTACAGACCTTGAACAGCCCATAAGCTGCTGCTCATTTCCCTGACAAGTTCAGCTGCATTGTTTGCCCTTGTCCCCAACTTAGCTCTCTGCGTCTGCCCGTTCCCCCCTTCCGTTTATTCTCAACATAGTCCACTGAAAATGGTAGATAAGGCCCCTCCTCCATTTAAAACCTTTCAATAGCTACAGTTCTCTCGGTGTGAAAAACAAATCTCTCTTGTGGTGAAAACCAAAGTCCTTATCAACACCATAAATAATCTGACCCATGCTGCGACCCCTCTGACCTCATCTCTTAGTATTCGCCCCGGCTCTTACTTTGCTCTAGGTACACTGGCCTCACCACACTAGCCCTCTAGCTGGCCAGGCACAGTCCTGCCCCAGGGTCTTTGCACTTGCTTTTCCTCCTACTTAGAACCTTCCAGTCTTAGAAACCCTATGGCTCCTTTCCCCCCTGGCCACACAAAATCCACCTCATTGGAAAGTTTGGCCAGGAAGACAGCTCGAGTAATGCGTTTCGGGTCATTGATTCTGATTGACTGCCAGATCTATGGTCCTTATGATAGTCAAACGAGACATGGAATACTCCTGTTGGAGATCCGAAGGGAAAAATGAGAAACTCCAAAAGTAAGAACTTTCTGTCCTGACAGCTTCCAAACTCTCCCTGTCAGCTTCCTGCTTAAAAGGCAAGAAGATATGATGAAAGTCACTTCTGATAAAGAATTTCTCTGCCGAAGTCATCCCATCCTCCAGTACACAAGGGTGGTGGGTGGAGCAGGGAGGATATGGGGCCCAAAGAGAATAAACAGGATTTTGAGCTGTGCAATAACTCCAACATCCCTTAGTGCTATTCAAATAAAAGCAACATGCTTTTCCACAGTGCAGTGTTGGATAGGGTAAGGACGGATTTATAGTGGAAAATTCTTCTTAAATCATGCACATATAGAGTGTCTTTTTTTGAGGCAAGATGCTAAATAAAAGAAACAGAATCTCCTATTATTTTTTTTCTTCTTACCCTTTCCCTCTTTAGAATTCATGAATTTGCCAAAGTCATTTATAGCCCTCCTTTATAGTCGAAAAAGAAAACTTCCGCAGAATCCCGAATATCATGTGTAAGAGTGAATAAAAGTGGTAAAATAGACAAGCATGCCTTTTCCAAACTGTGCCATAAATTCTTTTATGAGGTGTCTGCTTACTGTCCTCAATGTGCCAATCTTGGCCCATCCACTTGTCATCTTGCGATTGTGCAAAACTTTTTTTAAATCTTTATTTTAAAAATTCATCTCAATGCCGAACTACTTCGGCTGCTATTTAAGTTCCTTCCTTAAGATTAACGTCACCCTGAATTATGGAACTTGCGCAAAGACAGGCACCCTGAATAACTCCCAGTCTCCTCCTCTGCTTTGAGCTGCCCTCAACTTCTTTTAATTTGCTTCCTCTCTTCTAATGTACTTGCAGTACACAGGCTTTTTAAATTTCTCCATATGAGCTTACATGCAAGGAAGTTCAAGACCAGGAGCTGCATTATTTGAAAGGCCATCTGAGGATGTGATCTCGTCTGTTGCTGTATAACATTAACACTTTCTGCACAATGCGTGAGGTTCTCTCACATTCCCTTGGGAGAGCCATGGCTAGTTTCCCACCTTCCCCTGCAACCTAGCCTTGCAACTAGGAAAGGATTGTCCCGCTACCCCTCTGTCAACTAGGCAGGGCCCATCCTTGCCATTCAACTGCTATTTACTAAACCGGATCTTTAAATTAAACGGTCATTCAGAGATGCTTTGCCATTCAGTGGCTGTACTGGAGCTGTCTTGATCTGTCATTTCTTTCCTCAGGCAGAGGCAATGTCAGTACACTATGCTAATTCATCTCTCTGGAGCTCCAAACAAGGTTGAGAAAAATGTAAGGACACATAAAGAATCACATTATTCTTTCAGATTTTACTATGTGTTTTCTGAGTTCTGAACAATTGAGACAGTTGAAGACAAACCGAACTATCTTACGATGAACATAATTTTAGTTCTATCATAGTCCCAGCTGAGCAAACTGGACATCTTCTCAACAGTGGCAATTTGACCCAAGCCATAAGAGGTGTTTCAGAGCTAACAGATTTATCTTTCTTCTCTTACATTCCAAACAAAACTTTCTGTCTTTTCTGTTTATTTTGTTCTTCCTTAAAATATACTTTCATATTGACCTATGTTCACACACATAAACATATAGCTTTTGGGGTCCATGTGACAGAAGTAAATGGAATTTTAATGTATGTTAGCCTAGTCTTGAATTCATCTTAATGTTTAATTTTCATGACAATTGGTACCTTTCTACTTCCAAGAATTATACAAAATTAATTGAATTTGAGGATCCTTCAATTATCACAGCAGGATTTCTAATCTGCAGCCTCAGAGAGAGAGAGCATTGATGGAACAAATTCAATATAATTTTTCAAGTCATGGATGTAGGAATACCTCCATCTTCCCCATTCTTTAACAAAATGCCCAGTTGGCTTCTGTCAGACTGCCTGCAACTTGCCTTAAAAATCCAGCCATCACCCACAGGGGGAGGACAAGATAAGCACAGAGAAAAAGGGGAAAAGGACAAATTCTTGGGGTCCTGGACTAAAAGTGAGAAAACACTGGGAATCAATTCTAAGTGAGCCAGACTGATCCCAGGATGCATTATTGGACTTAGAATTTGGTTTTCATCACTTACAGGCAGGGAATAGTTAATAACAAGAGCCAATATTCATCCCTCTAACTGCCTTGGAGTGTACTGAGCTGTTCTGTTAGCAGTAGTCGGTCCTGACGGGCCCTGTCCCAAACTCAGGAAAGTACAGTGACTCAACTCCTTAAAGGTAAGCAGTCCCTTAAATTCACAGTAGATACGTTTTGGGCCACCAAAGGTCACCAGTCAGGCTTAGATTTTGTGAACAACCTGGAACATCACTAGCTCTGTTTGGGTTTGGGATGTGACAAAGACGTCCTCCCATGCTTGCTCCCCTGCGGCCTCCGTGGCCAAATTCCTTCTCTGTGTTTTATTTTCTCACAGTTCTCTGTTTTTTCACTTTTAATCTATTTGATTCTATTTCTTCCTAGTAAATTTGAGATATAGGGATTAACTTTTACCAGCTTACATTTTCCAGAATTCTCTTTTTGTCTAATGAACTACCCAGTGGTATTGGGCTAAACAGCCTCACGGCTTAGATATTTCCCTTTTTTTTTGGTGACGTGCGTAGTCTGTTGCCTGATGTGATGCCTATCAGTTGGTCCATCTGTAAATAAAGTGGCCTGTCCTTGAGGTTCATTATAAAGAGAAACTAACATAACAAGATAATCTCAGGAGGAGCTTAACTTTCTAGACCAAGCTCTAAAACAAGAAAGACAAATTAGTTTTCCTGGTTTTGTTTTAGACCCAAGCCATCCAGAACCAATTACAGACATCCAAACTCTTTGCCTACTTTTTTTTCTTTGCCTGAATTACATACAAGTTTGCAGCAAATAGTTTTGTTCCAGATTCTAACATTCAAATACTGCCATTCTATTGGAAATAGTAAAAATCCATATGGTGTGATGTCAGAAATAAAATGCTAAATTTTCCACTATATTCTTGCTTTAAAATATACTGGGATTTCCAGTGCTAAAAGCATGGCAGTAGTATGGTTTTGCTTAATCATGGAAACCAGACAGAACACATAGGATAGCAAAATAAAAGAATAAAAATACATACAACAAGCATATCCCCCCAAAACTCCATAATATGGGTTAGTGTAACCTGAGCACCAGAGGGGAGCAAGTTTTGTATGGGATCAGCAGTGATGAGAAGTTGGTAGAAAAAAAGTGGGGGGAGGGGTGGAAATGTTGACAGTTCTACAAGCTGCAACTCAGAAATCAACAAATATTCACCCCTAAAAGAGAAGATCCTTTTCAGAACAAAAACTAATGCAATCACAACTAAAAATTACCAGTGACATTCAAAGACTGTCCTCGCAGGCTTGAGGCCGAGGACAAGTGGAAAGAAACCATAGGAAACCAGTAAGGGGCCATGAGAATTGAAACTAGGCTAAAGCAGGCTTAGTCCTTGTGTGATTCAAAAACACTCCAAAATACTCCCTTTTGGAAAGACGGGACTCATTCTTTTCCCCTCCCTTCCCAGACCCTAAAATAAGAAAAAAGGGGGGAAAAACACCCTCCTGATCAATAAACCCAAAATGAAACACTACTGATTCCAGGGAGATAAAAGCTTTTAATACCAGAGAAGGAGGTATCTGAGATAAAGCTCAGAAAATCCTGAACAACAAATACATTTAAAGATAACAGTACTGCTTTGGAAAGAAGGACCCTTAGAACTCTATAGACAACACCGAGTTAGAGGCAAGAAGCATTTGTGAATCGGCCATAGCCCTGAGAGACAGGGCAGTGATGTATAAGAGGCTATATTTTTTAATATGTCATAGTAACAACAGAGAAGAAACTCCTATAGAGAAATTTTCCTCTAGCGCTCTAAGAAAATTATTTAGTTTACTCATGGAAAATAAAAATAGATGGCAATAAAACCCCATATCAAGGTACAACAAGAATAAAGATAAAAATGAACCAAATAGTTCCAACAGATAATGAAAACATACTACAGATGTGGGCACAAAGATGAAAAACCACAACATAGGATTTCAAAATAAGCTATAAAAATCTTTAAAACAATCAAGGCTATAAAGAATCATACAAGTCAGAAGTAGAGCAATTCGGAAAGGAGATGGCTAGAATGATATGAAATATGATGATATGAAAAGTGAGCTGAAAACTCAAAAATGGAAAGAAAAGAGAAAAGGAAGAAAAATATTTCAGAAATGAAGGCCAAATTAAGAAGAACAAAGAATCAAATAGAGACCATGGAAGACACAGTAAGAGATTGAACTAACAGAAATTTAAAGAAAATTTAGCATAAATTCCCAAAGAAGAATGTCACCCTCCAAAGAAAGACAAGAAATATATAAAACAATATTCAGAAAACCTTCACAACAAAAAGATTAGCATCTACATATTGAAAGGGCTGTTATCTGAAAAATTCAACTAAGAACTATCAACAGTGAAACCCTTCTAGTAAAACAGTTCTATTTTTTTAAATGAAGAAAAGCAATTTTATGCATCCAAGAAAAAAAACCCTGAAAACTAAGTCAGACTTTGAAGCACATTTTGTGCCAGAAAACAATGGAACAACCTTATAAAGATGCTACAGAAAATAAAATATGAACCAGAGATTTTATATTCAACCAAACTAGGCTTCAGGTATGAAGGCCATCAGAAAAGTTATAAACATTCAAGAACTCAGGGATTACTGTTCCCAAAGGTCTTTCTGAGACACCTCCTGTCACAGAGCTCAGAAATCTTTCTGTGGAGAGAACCAGCACGTTTGGCCTCAGAATGCTATGCATGCACCCAAGGTTCATTGCAAATCTCTCTGTTGATTTTATATGATAAATCTCTTACGGGGGAACAGAAAATTGCGAAATCCATATCATCAGCACATTCTCTCCATGTAAACAGACTAGAGAAGAGTCAAAATGTTGTTTGATAAACATGCAATCAAAACGAAGATGAAGAGAATATTTAACGACATCAGGGGGTTTGGTTTGCCATAAGGAACAGCACTCAACGTCTGTTAGCTATAACCTCCCAACTTCAGCTCCATCCCAAGAACAGCCCTGCCATTGAGACAGGGAATGTGGGCAGTAGGTGGTTAGCATTTGAACTGCACCACCAACATTTACTTCTCAATCACCTCATCTGTCCTCCCGTTACTGAACAACCCATTCTAATCAACACGTTCTTTCTTTTTGTCTCTGCTGATTCATTGGATGAGTTGTAGAATTTTGCACGTGACCTCACTTAGCTATTACTGATCTGTCAAGGGTTCATTTTTACTCATCTTTTTCCATGGAGTACACGTTAACGGGCCAGGCCCCATGCTCCTCACAAGGAATGAATGGTGAGCAAGCCAGACACAGCTTTTGCTTTCATATGGTTGACAGACTTGAGCTCTATAATGAGGGTCAACTGCTTTCATCATTTTGAGAGACAGAAAACTCACTTAAAGGAGTTTTCCTGAAACCCTCTGCAATGTGTAGAACGACTTCAGATGAGACCACACGTCATGACCACGCCATGGCAGGACAAAAAGGAATTGGAACATGTTGTTCTTCCATATTCCCAGGTACTAGCTTGTATAAAAAAATGCAAATCCACAGTTCACCCTCTTTTATTAACAGGCTACTGCGTGAAAGTGCATGAAAATGAGTCCATAAAATGCCACATTGCAACAACTTGCAAATTAAAATAGGAGGTAATTTACACAGTACTAATAATCCTTTAGCTTTCTCTTTCACACAAACTCGATTCAAGCTCACTCCACCAGGTAGAAAACACAACGTGCAACATTGTGGCAAATGCAATGATAAATAGGAAGTGGTCATTGTTCTCCATTTCCCGTAGGTCAGTACACATCCTCGGGTCTACCAAATTCCCTGGCATCTCTCTTTGTTCAAATTCCAGCTCCAACATTTACTGGATATGCTGAAATCAGGCAAGTTAATCTCTGTTTCCTCAGCAGTAAAATAAGAATAATAGTCCCTAATCACAGAGTTTGTTGAGAATCAACTGTAGTCATTCATGTAAAGCTCTTACCTCAATGTCTGGCATATGGCAAGTAACCAATAGAAGTTCCCTTCAGTTCTGACAGGGGTGGTGCACTGAAGGCAGTGATGGTCGTGCTAGGTAGTAATTTGCTCCTCTCAATTAATGGTGAACAGTGTCACTGGAGTTGTTGTTGTTGTTGTTGTTGTTTTAACAGTCTCTGGCCATCAAAACCAAATGGATGAAATATTACCCAAAGATAATAATTCTATGTATGCTATAGTTACTGATAATTAAAATTTAAAGTGCCCCATAGCTAAGAGAAAAATTATATTTAATTCTCTTCCCTGCTGGAGTGAAGTGACTAAATATTTTCTCCTGAAGAAACTTGTTTTGGTCTCCCCTCAAAGGTTGATTTTCAAAAAAAAAAAAACTTTGGATAGAAGATGCAAACTAAATTTTTAAAAAACTGAATATGAAAAAAATTTCTTGTAGAAGCGTCAGATTCCATCATGACATTCTAGGTGAGCAAATGATGGGGGGGCGAAGATTCAAGTTCATATCTAGCCTATACCTGGGTTACACTGAGCAGAGGTATATAAGAATCTTCCATTTTTCAAATACTCCTTTCTTCTCTCTCTTTTCGCTCTCTTTCTCCAAATAAATTAGAAAATTGCTTACAAACAGAAAGTATTTTTGCCTCTTCCAGCTTAGTAGAACATTTTCTGGTTTTAGAAATACTTTGAGCTGCCCTCCTTGGTTACAAACCATCATTGATACAGCGGGAAAGCTGGGCTACGACTACTTGAGCTATACATTAAACAGAACAATCTCATTTAGTTTCAAAAGAAGACAGTATTAATTTAAAGGAGTTACTCTCAAATAAAGCAAGATTAGAGGGAGAAGAATAAGAATAAAATAAGCTGCTTACCACTTGCAACTACCTTTCCCTGGTTTTAACTTCCTCTCTGTACTCAGAAGTAATCCCAGTCTTTGGGGGAATTTCCGGACAGTTCTCTCTCCTAAGACAATTATTCACCATCATAGGCTATATAACACTATGTATCTTTGAAACTCTTTTTCTTACGTGTAAAATGGGGGTGAAATGTGTTGTTGGGGTGAGATATAATGTTCTAAATACATTAAGATAATCGTTTTTCCTCAGAAGCCCTATTGAGACCAGTCTCTTCCAAGGCCTATTCCAATGCAAAGGAATGAGGTCCTACCGTGTGTGACGTGCTGACCCACTCCACACCCCACAGCTTGGCTGCTTCTCTTTTCTGGATTTACAGAAAGCAAACACAACTTCCCCAATCACCATCAATCACCGCATTGTTTTAAATTATGGTAAAATAATCATAATATAAAACTTACCTCTTTGACCATTTTAATTGTACACTTCGGTGTCATTAAGTACATTTGCAGTGTTACGTAACTGTCACCAACATCCATCTCCAGAACGTTTCATCGCCCCAAGCTGGAACGCTGTCCCCGTTAAGTCACTCCCCATTGCCCCTCCCCTGAGCCTCTGGTAACCTCTGTTCTGTTTCCTAGTTCTATGAATTTGACTCTTTCAGGTGCCTCATGCAAGTAGAATCTTACAATGTCTGTACTTTTGGGTCTGGCTTATTTCACTTAGCATGTCTTCAAGGTTCATCTATGTTATAGCATGTATGAGAAGTTCATGCATTTTTAAGGCTGAAAAATATCCCATTATACATATACCTGACATTTTATTTATCCATTAATTCATTAATGGACATTTGGCTTGTTTTCATGTTTTGGATATTGTGAATAATGTTGCTGTGAATACAAATAACTGTTCAAGACTTTGCTATCAATTATTTTGTGAATACACCCCAAAACAGAATTATACGTGATGTGGTAATTCTATGTTTAACTCTTCAGGCACTGCCATATTGTTTTCCATAGCAGCTTCATAGTTTATATTCCCATCAGCAATACGCAAAGGTCCCAATTTCTCCACATCCTCACCAAGACTTGTTGTTTTCTGTTTTGCTTTATAGCGATTCTAACAGATGTAAAGGGATATCTCAGTGAGGTTTTTCCTAATGATTAGGATGATGAGCATCATTCCACATGCTTAGAGGCCATTTGTGTGTCTTCTTTGGAGAAATATCTAAGTCTTTGGCCCACTTCTGAGTTAAATTGTTTGCTTTTGTTGTTGTTGTTGAGTTTTAGGAGCCCCGTATATATTCTGGATATTAATCCCATATAGGATATTTGCTTTGCAAATATTTTATCTTATTATATACCTTACACACTGCTAATAGCGTTCTCTGATACAAAGGTTTCTCACTTTGATGCTGTTCACTTGTAGCCTTTTCTCTTTTTATTTGTGCTTTTGGTGTCATATCCAAGAATCGTTGTCAAATTCAATGCTGTGAAGTTTTTCTCCTATGTTTTCTTCTAAGAGTCGTGTAGTTTTAGCTCTTACACTCGGGCCTTTGATCCATTTCTAGTCGAGTTTTGTACATGATGTAAGGTGAGGGTCTAACTGTATTCTTTTGCATGTGGATATTCAGTTTTTCTGAAACCATTTGTTGAAAAGACTCTTTTCTCCTGATGAATGATCTTGCCACCTTTGTGGAAAATGAATATCATTTGATCTTATATGGGAGGGTTTGTTTCTGGGCTCTGTATTCCATTGGTTATGACTGTTTTGACTACCATAACATTAGAGTCAGTTTCAAAATCAGAAACTGTGCATCCTCCAAATTCGTTTTGCTTTCCCCAAAATCGTGCTTATTATTCAAGATCTCTTGAGATTTCAGATGAATTTAAGAATGGATTTATTTTCATTTTTGCAAAAATATTATTGAGGTTTTGATAAGGATGAACTATAGGTTGCTTTAGATAGTATTAACATCTTAAAAAGATTGTCTTCCAATTTATGAATATGGGATGTCTTTTCATTTATTTATACCTTCTTTAATTTCTTTCAATGTGCATAGTATTTTCGCCTAATATTTCTGCAGGAACTGCCCTTATGTCCAAGCAGGTCCCAGCTACAGCTTAGCAGGCTTCCCAAACTCTCCAAGTCCTTTCTCTTCTGTGTCATGGCTTGATTTCCATGAAGCGCCTTACCCTAGAAGACAGAAGGGACCCTAGATGTTGGCTCTCCGTGCCTGAAGCAATATTGGCTCTATTGTCTGGCCTCAGCCTCCTTTTTTTTTTTCTTTTTTTTTTTTTTGGCATGCGTCAGCTTCGTACTTCCACTAGAACTGGGGCTGATATGACACTGGGCCCTGCTCTCTCAGCAAATGGCCAGTTACACAGGGTACAACTGCCCTCTGACTGAGAGTTAGCCAAATGGAGGCTCTGAAGACTAGTTATCAAGTGTGAGGCTTTTACAGGCTCTTAAGGCCCTAACATAAGAGTTGAAATCCCTGGTGCGCCACTGACTTGCTATAACCTACCTATGCCTTGTGTAGCAGGTCAAATGATGACCAGCAAAAAGGTCCATTAACATCGTAATTTCCAGAGCCCGTGAATGTTACCTTATCTGAAAAAAAGGGGGGGAGGGGTCTTTGCTTATTGAATTAATAACTTGAAAATGAGATCATCCTGAACTATCTAGGTGGACCCTAAATCCTATGACAAGAGTCCTCATTAGAGACACAAAGAGAAGAGGAGAAGGCCATGTGAAGCCAGAGGCAGAGGCTGGAGTGAGTAGCCACTAGCTAAGGAAGCTGAAAGAAGCAAGGAATGACATTTCCCCCAGAGACTTTAAAGGGAGCACAGCCCAGTCAACACCTTGATTTTGGACTCCGGCCCCCTAAACTGTGAGGGAAATATCTTTCATTTGCTTCACGCCACCAGGTTTGTGGTAATTTGGTACATCACATATAGGAAACTAATACACCTGGGTTCCCTCACTGCAAAATAGGAATATAAGAGTACCTACCTCATAAAGTTGTTGTGATGATTAAAAGAAATGGTTTATGGAAATCACAGAGCAGAGGGCCCAACACAGCAAGTTCTCCATTAAATGTTGGCTATTATTATATACTGCAATGGAAACCCTGAAATGCATTACAAATGGGTGGAAGAGACAATGCTACCTAAATTATACAAGAGGCAGCGGTTTAAAAGAATAACTGTTTTTGCATGAGACACTTCTCAGTTGTTATTCTTGTTTTTTTTTTAAAGCAAAAACCACAGCCACTTTCTTGTCTACTAATGCCCATGGGTACAGGGAAAGTATCACATCATGTATTCCAAAGAACAAATTCTCAGCTCGTGTGGGTCTGTGTGTTGAAGGAGGGTAGGAAAAAAAGTTATGTATGTAATTAACACATGAAACAGTCTTTACGGGCCACCAGACATATAAAGCAAGAATACTTTGCATCTGCATATATGAACATTTTTCTGGAGAGTCCATAGCTTTCATCAGATTTTCAAAGACAGTCTGTGACCCAAAAGAAGTTAAAAATCACTTACATAAAATGATACTGACAACCCTGAATGAAAAAAATTAAGACCAGGCTCAAAATACAAACCAGACAAGTATCACATTCAGCTGGAAGGCCCCCTGTGACTCAAAAAGTCATTGCTGGAACTTTGCCCGTGACCTAATTCCAGCAATGAGAGGAGATGAGTCAGGGTTTGGGTGAGGGATTTGGGAGATGATGTAAGCAAGTGGCTGTAAGACTGTAGCAATACCCCGAATAGGTCTGATGTGTGTGTAGTAACAACAGAAAGGGGATATTAAACACATCCAACAAAAGGGCCTGGCAATAAATTCTTTTAAAATCATTTGAAAAATTCAATGCTTGGTGAAGCTTCTTTGTAAAACCCTAAAATAAAATGCAAGAATAATAACAAATAGCTGTGATTGTGACCCTTCTCATTCATCAGCAGAGAAACTAACTAGAAAAATAATGAACATTTTTCTTTATTTAAAAGATAATTATTGAGTAGGTACTATATATTATAGGTTGAATTGTGTCAACCTAAAATTTGTATGGTGAAACTCTAACCTTTCAACAATGTAACTATAGTTGGACATAAGGCCTTTAAGGAGGCAATTGAAGTTGAATGAGGTCATAAAAATTGGGCCCTACTCCAACAGGACTGGAGTTTTCATAATAAAAGAAAGAGATACCAGGCATGTGCATACACAGAAAAAAGGCCATGTGAGGACACAGTGACCACGCTGCAATCTTAAAGCCAAGGAGAGAGAGGCCTCAGAGGAAACCAAACCTGTCGACACCTTGACCTTGGACTGCTAGCCTCCAGAAGTAAGAAGTTTCCATTGTTTAAGCCACCCGGCCTATGGTATTTTGCTATGGCAGCCTTAGCTGACGATTACATTATAAAGCAACATCTATGCCAGGTGCTGGAGTTAAAGAAATGATGGAGCATGACTTCTCCCCAAGAAAGCCTCACTGGTCTGAAGTAACACTGCAGGACCCTTCCAGAAACAGAACCCAGTCCTTGGCCCCTCAGTTACCTAACGAGGTAACTTTGAACTAGGGTGTCAGGTAACTTGAACTAGCCTGGCGTGGCTGTTCAGCTTGTACATATACCCAGATTCACTAAGCCAGAACTAGACTAATGCTGACTTTCCCTAAGACCTCTTTTGTCCCACTTGTTTTTTTTTTGTTTGTTTGTTTTTTGGTTTTTGCCTTGCTCTGCTGCATTTTCAGGGAGACATAAAGTCTCACTCTATCCCAGAGAAAGAATAACTCCTAGCTTTTGGCTATCACAATCTCATCAAACCCCAACCAGGGCATTCTCAGAACTATTCACCCATTAACTCTGACATGATTAACTGCATTCACAGTTGAGAAATTTGAGAGGAGGAAATTATGTAAAATGCTTAGAAGTAGACGTGAGATTATTGTTCAGAAACTCAACGAAAACATTCAAGCCTTTTGAGGTTATTATGCTAATTTTTACATAGGATGGTGCTCCAGGGTGGAATTTCTATTGTTACTTGTTCAGAGGCAGTACAGTTGCTTTTCTATAGGAAATATCAATTTGTTTTTCCCATTAGTTTTGCATGAATTCCCCTTGCTACAGGACACAGTGACAGTGTGCTGGTCAATGTGACCAAGAATTTTAAGGCTAGACTTTCACAGCTCATTATTTCTGTTCCCCATCTGTTTGATTGTGTGGCAGGAGGTAAGAAGGAGGGTGGTAATATTTTTTACCACTACTGTGTTCTCTACTAAATGGAAATGATAAGGCTTCGTAACCTCAGCCCCACAGAAAAAATTTCAGAGAAGTAGTTATACCATGAAATGTTTTCTAAGTGTTACATTGCCATTTAGTATCCCAAAATGCTACTTGACATGTCGACATTTTTCCCTTAAAAAACCAATTGACCTCTTTTAATATGCTGACTATGCTTAACAGTGATGAAATTTACAATTAAAAACTCAGACCCTAAATTATCTTCCTTGAAAATAAGGACAATTTGCTGACCTTTCTTAGAGAGATAGCTATTAAACTCAAGAATAAGTTCAAGATAATCTACTTCTCTGAAAAACTTTAAAAGCTCACAAATTATCATGTATCTCAGGGATTTTGCTGCAATCCTGCTCAGGGTCAAAGAGTTATATCCTTCTCAGAATCAACCCTATGATTTTGACTGCAGATCTTCATTAACTAACGGTCCTTAATTTTACCCAAGAGCTTAACATCTCTTTATTAGACAAGCTTTTAAACCTGCCCATATTTCAATGATCCGACCTGAACTCAAAGGAAGAATTATTTTATCTGGACACTGTTGTGTGAGTAGTTTTTCAAGTATACTAAAAAGTTCCTTTATTTTTAATGCCTGGGGCTATTGACCTTGGCTTCGAGGATAATGTTGAAAGTGGCTTTTCATGATTATACTGGAACTCAAGCAAATCTTAGATTTATTGGCAGTTCATAGGTGAATCTAAGCATCTGGAGAAGTGTTCATATGCATAAAATAGCACTCGAGGAGAAAAATGGCAGGAATTTTAGATGTCAAGACATTAGTTAAAAGACACAGCGCCCTCTGTTGTTGAAATCTAAAATTGTAGCTGTTGGCAAGGAAAAATGTCTGCAGGGCCCAGCCTGAGAATCACAAAGCAAGGCAAAGAGGGACTGGTTTGGCGCTGAGAGGCAATATGTTAATAACTGGCACAACAGATCATTTCCAAATCTACATTTCTTACGGTGACCTCTTTTCCAAAACTCAGACATCTAAATGTCTACATACAGATGTCATGAAGACACCTCAAATTCAGCATGTCTTCTTCATTATCTACATGTAAACAGTTGCCAAGACCTGTAAATGCTACCTGAAAAATTATACCTGGAATGCACATCTTCCTTTGAATACATACATTCCTGGCTCTTTTCTATTGTTATCACTATTGCACTCCAGATACTCATTTCCAATTAGAACAACTGCCACTGCTTACAATCGCCTGTCTCTTCACCTGTCTTTCCCATTAACACCAGAATCTATTGTCCAAAACAAGTTTTTCTTCCCAATAATTCTAATAATTCCTTTTGCCAACAGAACAAGGACTACATTCCTTATCTTGACATCTAAAGCCCTTCACGAAATGGCATCAGTCCCCCTCCCAGTCTCTTTTCTCACTGCATCCCAAACTACCAGGACTAGTACATCTAAAAAACTAACGTTTATCAAGCATTTAATATGGGTCAAACACTAATGTAAGATATTTTTTTTATTTATCCTCACATCAAATTTATATATATATAATATATATTATGAAATACTATTCAGTCATAGAATAGAAGAAAATATTTGCCATTTGAGATGACATGGATGGGCCTTGAGGGTATTATGCTGAGTGAAACAAGTCAGATGGAGAAAGACAAATACTTTATGATCTCATTTATATGTGGAATCTAAAAATGTGAAATGTATAGAAATAAAGAATAGAATGGTGGATTCCAGGATTAGGGGTTAAAAATTATAGAAGACTGTTGATCAAAGGGCAAAAACTTCTAGCTACAAGATGATAATTCTAGGGTTATAATGTACAGCATAGTAATTATAATTGACAATACCTGAAAGCTATTAAGACAGTAAATCTTAAATGTTATCACCATAAAAATGGCAATTATATGACAGGTTGGAGGTGTTAACTGATCTTATTGTGATAACCATTTCACAATACTTACGTGTATCAAATCATCATATTATACACCTAAAGTTTATATATGTTATAATACCTCAATAAAGCTAGGGAAAAGTATAGTATTGACATAAGGACAGACATATAGACCAATGGTATAGAATAGACAGCCCCCAAATTAAATTCTCATTTATGTGGTCAATTATTTTTTATCAAGGGTGTCAAGATTACTCAATAGGAAAAGGACTAATGGCTCAACAAATGGTGCTGGGAAAATTCTGGATACCCAGTGTTAAGGGGTTGAATTATGTTCCCCAGAATTCATAGGCTACAGGGCCAATCTGCAGTACTTCAGAATGTAACCTTATTTAGAAAGAACATTGTCGCAGATGTAATTAGTTAAAATGAGGTTATACTTCAATAGAGTAGGCCCCTAATCCATTATGACTGGTGTCCTCATACAAACAGGAAATTTAGACACACCTGTGTACGTATTCAAGGAGACTGCTATGAGAAGAGGAAGGCAGAAATCAATGATACACCTACAAGCCAAAAAACGCCAAAGCTCACCACAAACCACCAGAAGCTAGGACAGAGGCAAGGAGCACACTCTCCCACATGAGCCCCAGCAGGTTAACGCTGACCACACCTGGACGGCAGAATTCTAGCCTCCAGAGCCGTAAGACAATAAATCTCTGTTATTTAAACTGCTCAGTCTGTGGTACTTTGTCATGGCAGCCCTAGCAAACAAACATATCCACATGCAAAAAATGAGGCTGGAACTTCACCTTACATCATCATACAAATTTTAACACAAAATGCTTAAAAGACTTACATATTTCAAAATTACAAAATTCTTAAAATAAAACATATGGAAAATCTTCACAGCATTGGATTTTGCAATGGTTTCTTAAATATGACACCAAAAGAAAGAAAAAAATAAGTAAATTGAACTGATTAAAAATAAAGATGTTTGTTTCAAGATACAAAGTGAAAAGAAAACCTACGAAATAGGAGAAAATATTTACAACTGTATATCTGATAAGGGATTAATATCCAGAATATATAAAGAGCTCTTGCAACTCAACCACAACAAAAAGCAAACACCCAAATTCAAAAACGGCCAAAGAACCTGAAAACAATTTTTCCCACAGAAGACATATAAATGCCCAGTAAATACACAGAAAGATGTTCAACATCATTAGTCATTAGAGAAATGAAAATCAATGCCATCATGAGATATCACTTCAGACTCCCAAAATCGGAAAACAACAAGTGTTGGCAAGGATGTGGAGAAGCTGGAACCATGGCACATTGCTGGTCGGAATGCAAAATGGTGTGCCTAGCCTCTCTGGAAAACAGTACAGTGGCTCCCCAAAAAGATAAACATTGAATTCCATATTACCCAGCAATTTCACTCCTAGGCATATATCCAAAAGACCTGAAAACAAGTGGTATACCAATGTTTACAGTGTCATTATTCACAATAGTCAAAAGGTAGAAACAACCCAAGTGTTCATCAATGGATGAATGGAAAGACCAAATGTGATCGACAGGTAGATATAAAGATAGATACAGATGTAGATCTGGAAATAGAGATATTATATATGACGAAATATTACTCAGCCTTAAAAAGGAACGAAGTTCTAATACATGCTAAAATATGGATGTACCTTAAAACATTACATTAAGTGAAATAAGCATGACACAAGAGGACAAACATGTATGGGTCCACTTACCTGAAGTATCTAGAATAGTCAAATTCATAGAGTCAGTAGAATAGAAGTAGAGAATGGAGAAACTGGGAAAGTTAGTGTTTAATGGTTATAGAGTTGCTACTTGGGGTGATGAAAACACCTTAAAACTAGTGGTAATGGTTACACAGAATTTTGAATTAAGAATACTTAATGTGATTGAGTTTTACACTTAAAAATAGTTAAAATAGCAAAATTCATGTTACCATATTTTGCCGTGTATAATGCACACATTTTTGCCCAAACTTTTGAGGGAAAAAATAAGGATGCACACTATATGTGGATATAATGATTACATACCATGGGAATAATAATCCCATATATACCATGCACAAAAATGCGGGTGTACATTATACATGAGAACACATTTTACACAGCAAAATACGGCACATATGTTGCACTACAATTTGTTTTTAAGCCCCTGAGGGGATATTGAAGGTGCATGGGAGGGGAAAGGAGAGAAAAAGAGTGGGACATTCAGGGTTGAGGACGGGAATCAACAGTCAGCTGACTGGGGCGGGGTGGGGGTGGTATATGCGTGTATCCAGGGTGACATCCAAGTTGCCAGGCTGAGATCATGAGTGGCTGTTTATGACATTATTAAGATTAACAGGTGATCCAGGCTGAAAAATAGGTCTGGGGTTTGAGGCCACAGCTTGTTCAGTAGCAGTCTTTTTTTGTTTTTTCCAATAGGGCTTTGGGAGATGTTTCATCGTATGATAGAAATGTGATCTGTCTATGACCTGACCACATGTACCAATATGGTTGATTCAACTGGAAAAAACGCGCGAACAAACAAACAGTAGCTAACCCTTACTGACCACCTGCAATGTACCAGACGCTGTGCCAGCACTTCGCACGTGTCCGTTTAATCTTCACACCTCCCCACCGAGGCATGGCTGTCCCCCTTTCACAACCCTTAGGCTGAGCCATCCCAAGTGAGCACCATTCCCTAAAAAACGCCTGACAGTGTCAGATCTCCACGGTTACGTCTATTTTGGACGTAACGGCATTCTGTCGTTTCACCCTGGATTCAGTTCTACTTACTGTTCCTCCACCGCCCGGTCCGAGGTCATCAGTTGTGTAAAATGGTCCACGTGCTCAGAGCTGGTCAGCTTTCACTTCACTTTAGTAGTGATCTAATAAAATGCCTTCAAGTGACGTGGCCCCACTAATACTGTGGGCTCCTTGAGAGCAGAAAAGTGTTTTCTCTTTGTCTTTGAATCTTCATCAGTACCTGTCAACGTGCCTTTTATTCAGAAGCACTCCTTAAATGTTGACATTTTGTACATGGATAAACTGCTTTGAAAACGAGAGCATAGCTGAGATCATAGGGAGACTCATCTGTGCCTGGTGAGCAGAGCCCAGACCCACTCCGTCCCCATTCAGTTCTCTCTCCCTGTTACACTAGCATCTTCCTTCTTTCTAGCTCAGCACACCAGTTTGCATTGTAAAGTCAACCACAGCCCATAAAGGGAAGCATCTTGGTTCCTTCTGCAGCATTAGAAATTCACAGCCAGCAGTACTGGGAGTCTCAAACCTTTCTTCTGCCCTCTAATGTCCTCACTGGACCAAAACTTGCACAAAGAAGGGAACCAATTATTTATTTTTCTCTGTATACCCAGTACTAGCACAGTGACGAGGACAGCAACAATTTAATAAGTATTTGTTGAATGAATCATGAACCCACTACTTCTTAGCGAAAAGACCCCATGGCTCTCGGGAAATTAGCAAACAGTGTTCTCCCATTTGTTAAACTGAGGCTTATCTCTAACAGCCAATTAAATTACCTGTCGCACTCTCAGTACCAGCCACCTGGGCATTTGTATCACACTCCCCTTCTCCTGTACCTCTTTCTGAAAACCTCCTGCGTTGGGGAGAAAAAAAACCCACAGTGTTCAAACTGAGCCTGACTTCTCTTGCATACCTAAGAAATCCTTGACTCTCTGCCAGACCTTTCCCTAATCCTCACCCGAAAGGAGATTATCTCTGTAATCCTGTCACGCATCCTGATTCCTTTTTCCTCTTGTTTCTCCTTCTTTCCTCCCACCCCTAGTCCTTGTTTCCTAACCATGCTTAGTGTCTCTCAGGATTCCTTGACACCGTTTTAATGATGCCAAACCCTGCAGATGGACATCAGAGAAATAAAGACTGAAAATGATCAATCGTGTCATACATAGACCCAGTCAGCCCTCTGTCCGAGATTTGGAGAGTGTGTGTGTGTGTGTATGAGCTGTTTTACCTTCGGTCCCAGGTACTGAGCCTGTGTTGGAAGAGATTAAACCATTTCTAAATTTTCTGGTCTCCATTTTTTAAACTTTATTCAAAGGAATAAACATGTGTTAGAATCAGTGATACTGGAATTTTATTTACCTGTTTATTATGATGGAGTGGTGTCTGTGAGCAAGAGGAGAGGAGAGGAATGTGTGCTGGAGAGTTGCAAATAGAAAAGGGAGAGAAGCCAGTGGGAATTGCCTGATATTAATCTCATATCCGACACTGTGTCCTGTGTTGAACTCCCAGCACTTCCTCTCTGGCACCACTACTTTCTGGAATTTACACAGATGTAGACAATTATGGCTTTGAAACTTGAAATTTGGCTTCCAAAGAGGTCGATCCCACTGTCTACAGAGATGCCATTTGAGTGAGAATTTCGGAAATTCAGACGTTTAGAAACTGGTTCTCCTCCATTGCGGCTAGAGCCCTTTTGCACTCAGGACATTGAGAAACAGAACAAAGCTCTCTAAGAGGTCGTGGTGTGAATTCACAGACGGGTTTGCCAGTCAGTGTCCCTGGCTCGTGTATGTCCTTTTCTTCCTTACATCCCCCTTTTCCAAGAGCAGAGCCCCTCCAGTGATGAAGCAGAACAAAATTCCCCTCTGTGGCCATGCTGCCATAAGCCTGTAAGCAGCTGCTTTTTCCCAAAATGTCATTCAGAGCTCTGGGACGCAAGGAGAGTGAACAGTAGTGCCCTGAGATGTCTTTGGCATGAGCTAATCTGGTTCTCTAAGAAGAGTGTCTGTGAGTTAAACGGTCTAGGAATGAGAAGAGAGCCCTGCCCAGAGCTCTGTCAGATGAAAGACAGCATTAGAAACGGACACCCTGCTCTCAGATAAGGAGATCAAACCGGAGCTTTACAGAGTGTGCCAGGCTCAAGTCAGCAATAGCAAAATCAAACTCTTGACCGCCTAGGTGATTCTATTTCACCGAAGAAACTCTCACACACCAGGTCACTGGTTTTACAAAAGACGCCTTTTCAGGTGGGTTCCCCAAATTCCATAGTGAAGTTCCTCCATAGTACTTGTCTGAAGAAGATGGAGAAACAATAAAAGAAGTGAGAGAGAATCGGAGGCACTTCAACACCAGCCAAGTTCGTTCGCCCCCTTTCAGGGTTTCCTGTGCTACTACGTGGAGGGTGCAGTAAGTTTGCAAGGCGTGGGGGGCAAGCATTTTTCCTAATTCAGAGTTCAACTCTGAAGTCTATGCATTCCAGGAAAATGAGTGCAAATGTGCTTGTGTGTATTTATTTACAGTTCGTTTGTGTTTACAAAAAGGTCCATAGCTTTCCTTGGATTCTCAGAGGGGTCTGTAGGCCAAACTAGGTTAAGAACTGTTGCCCTGTACCCTACATTATTTCACATTCCCTGTCATCAGGAACAGAGACTGTGAGAGTGGAGGTCCAATAGCACAAGATGAAGCCAAGCTGTGGCCAAATTCCCCGAAAAAGGAAACTGGTACCCACCACGCCGGCTCCCCCTGAATGACTTCATACCAATGTCTACTCCTAAAATAAATGAAGTGCGAAATAGGCCTCTCCACCACCATCTCATCCCAGCATCACTGATTCCTTTCACGGTGCCCAGCGCATCTCCTGACCACCTTTCCTCCGCCTCACTGCCGCACCCCGGTAAGGATAGGCCCAGGGCAGGCGTCTTCTGCCGTGGGCGGCCCCCTACCTCCGCTGCTCATTCTGGGCAAAAGGGCCTTCACTAAAGCGATCAGCAGAGTGGAGCACCTCCTGTTCTTGTTTCCAGTCCTAACCGGACCTCATGGGATTACTACAACCCAGGGCTATACAAAGGCCTAGAGAGGACTGAGATCTTTGAGCTTATCTACATATATACATAGTAGTAACAAACTATAAAAAATATCCAACTCTTCTACAAGATGTGGTTCTCTGATGCTAACAGGAGAATTGGTGAGATATTCAGGAAGGTTTGATAGAAAGACACGAATGTGTCCAAACTTCCTGTTGCTGTTTCTACCATTGATAGTTTTCGTAGTTCGCCCTTTGTCCACCCGTAACCATTCAGTTTCTTATATCAGTGTCAATATAATAATTGTAAAGAATTATCAGTCTTTTTTTTTATTCTGCAGTTTTTCAAAGTTCAGACTTTACGCAGAGAGCCTTTATCTAGCATAGCATTGTACCAACAGTACTGTATTTGCTGTTTTGCTAAGACCCGAGGGTGACGTTTTTTAACACATCGGCCAGGCGTAGGTATAGACCGAGACCGTCCCGGGCAAACTGGGATGTCAAGGTCACCATGTCCTGCCCGGAACCATGCAGGGCTCAGTGATTCATTCTCCCAGCACACACTTCACCTGCGTCACCCGCCTCATTTTGGATCTCTTCCCTAGCTCAGGTGGAAATGGTAAAAGACGCTTTTAAACAAGAAGATAAATTCCCAGGTAAGAACTACCTGAAGAAGAAAAATCTCCCATTTCAGAAAAGCCGTGAACTCTCCGCTGCTCACGATGTTGCAATCGCACATTCCTCTGCGGTCGTCAGGCACGATTTCGCTGTCCATGCGTCTCACGTTCTTTTACTTGTAGACTAGACCGTGCTATTTTTACTTCCCTGCTTTCTCCGTAAATTGCCATAAATTTAAGGCATCGTTCAATGAGCATAAAATCACACACACACGTGCACACACACACAAACCCAACTACTGCATCAATATCAGAACTGTGAGGCCGTAGAGGTAAAGTAAAAATGGCCTCATGACCACTGTTCCTTTTTTCCACAGATCCGAAACGTAGCTGCCAATCTCTGTGTGGACAGTAAGCATGGAGCCACAGGCACCGAACTAAGGCTGGACGTCTGCGTCAAGGACGGCTCTGAGAGGACGTGGTCTCATGAACAGGTGTGTCAGCTCCCGGCGGTCATGAGGGCCGAGGCACAGGCCCTGTGGGGGGTTACAGTGGGGACATGTGGGACCCCGGGGCAGGTCCTGGTTCTGTAGTTAAGTGAATCACTTCACTTCTTCGTTTCCATTCCTTCCCAGAGCAGTTGTGATAATCAGTTGTGATAATGTATAAAAATGTGCTTTAAATCTTAAAAAGGGTGTTGGAAATGTTGTAGTTCCTTCCCCAGAATGATAATTTTCAAACCAGAAAAAGCCCATAGACTGCTATGGAATTATTCCAACTAAATTTCATGGTTTTAATGAAAGACTCTTTGTTATTCCATAAATTTGTGTGACTTTAATCTTATCCACCACTACCCGCCACCCCCGCAGTGGCTGGATATTGAAAAGAGTACTTTGCATGTGCCTCCTGTTGTTGTAGGAGTTTGTAATCTTACCTTAAACATGAAAGATAACTTTGAGGTAATAACACCCAAGATAAACTTCATGAGATTCTTTAATACTATGTATTGTTTTTGGTTGAAAAGCCATTTCAGTGGGACTCAGTTTATGAACCGAGGTGTGATTCCTGACTCACTTTGAAACATGACAGTCCTCGTGGGGGGCCCTCCTCACACTGCATCACCTGTAAAAGAGAAAAGACAGTGGGTCGAATCATGTCGGCCCCTTTCTAATGTTTTAATTTTTAATTGTGAAATATTTCAAATAGGAAACTATAAAAATGTTATAGCAGGCATTTATATACTTACCATACAGATTTAACAAGTTGTCTACAGTTATTTCTATATCCTTTAAAAGAATAAAATTTATAGATACGTTAAAGCCCCTTCCCCCCATGCTGTTGCCCTCTCTCCCTCTGCAAAAGAATGTATTTCAGGTTCAAGATTGTATGTCCTCCCTGTGTGTTCTGTTTCCCGGAATTGTCTATAATACCTCTCTTAGGAAAACCAAAAAAGTAGACAAGCAATTTCCAGGAAAGAATTAGTTGTATTCTAGGCTGTTCTGTTCTGTTCTGTTCTGTTCCATTCCATTCTGTTCTGCTCTGTTTGCCATACTCCTCAAGTATCTGTCATGTCTACACCAGGAAAGACCCACTGTGTCCAGCCTAGGGCCTTGCAGAGTGCTCACGGGTGCTGAGATGCAGCACGGTGGCACCACCCTCCCCCACTGACCCTTCCTGCCCCTCCTCTAGCCCACGTTGCAGTGCAGAGTAGCGTCATTCGGAAAAGCATCAGTGGACCAGGTCCGTAGCACAGTCCAGAATTAACGCCGTCAATCACTGAACTAACAGTGCCCCCCCATTCCCTAGCCGGTAATCTGGTCCTTGTACTCATCTCACAAGTTCATAATGTTCTAGAAGAGCCTTGCCATCAGGCCAACCGAGATGTCAACCAGTTTGACCTGAGTATCCTTGTGAAGTTATTCAATCTTCCCAGGCCATTAATCCTCCATCTTTAAGTAGGGACAATAACCCATCTCACAAACAGGGTAATTATAAGCAAAAATCATGTCTAAGATATAACAGCGTCTTGCACCTGTCAGAGGTACAGAGTAAATATACTTTCCCCTTTGCCTCCTCACAGTCCCTCCCCCCAGAGTGCATTGTGATAATACCATATTCGAACTCTCTCTCAGGCCTGAGGCAGCTGCCACCTACCAAAGACGATTATCATTCACTCAAACACACCCTGCCGGCATGGATGCCTATCAGACTGCAGCTCCAGGACTCACCTATAGGAAAGAAATGCCTGTAAACACTGACTTACCTTCTCGTTTTTCTATCTCTTTCTATAAGCACCACAGGGTGCCACCAGGGATGTGAGATACAGTGCTGGCCTGTTATCTCCAAGAAGCATTTCTGACTTCAGCCTGAGAGCAAGAGAGAAGGCTTCAGAGGCATGTCATAAGACTGACATCTTTAGAGGAAAGGGTTGTTTTTAAAAAAGGAAGGGAAAAAGGAGCGTGAGGTACGAAAATCTTTGCCTGAAGGCTAAATCCCTCTTTGCCACCTCTATGCAGCCGAAGCAGGAAACACACACAGACAGCTGGTTGATGTGAGGTATGCATACCTGAATGCCTGGATCAGGATTAATATTTCTAGCCCCTGGAATGTTCTAGAATGAAACATGCTCTGGACTTCAGATTTTAATTGCTGAAAATAAAAATATATAAAACCGGCTCTATCGTATACACTTTTAAAATTGTTTCATTTTCCTTCCCTCTCAGACAAAACTGTGAACACCTTTGGCACGTAATTCAAGAAATAGTCAGCAGAGGGCAGCACTAGATAAGCAGACATAAGAGAAGCTAAGGAGACCAGTTAATAAATCTCTTTAAAAAGATTTGCAGTCTCTAGAGACTGCAAACGGAGCTACAGGAAGATTAAACAAGGTTTACAGGAGGTGAAAAATAAATAATATTTGAAATATGTATCACGCTATATTGACTTGGAGGTGAAACATTACAAGCTGCTTTGTTTTCCAGTAATTAACCATAAGCTTTATTCAATATATTACTCAATCACTTACAAGAATTAGGTCTCATTCTTTCACATTTAGATTTAAATTCCTGAATGAGAAAAGAAGTATATCAGGACAGGAAATTTATAGGTATTCTTTTTAATTCAAAAGCATTCATAGAACACAAAAGGGACACTTATTAGAGTTGAAATATTCTTTTTTTTTAATGGCAAAACTAAAACAAATAAATAAACACGATAGTCGCATGGGAACTAAAGGAGAGTCTATTGAAGCACCTTTTTTTTTTCTTTTTTAGTTGAGGGAAAAATTATTTATTACCACTGTTTCCAACAGTGAAGACAAGTTCAAGCTTTATTCTTCAACACAGACACACATGAATCAGAACAACTGTATAAAAGGTAACTGACAAAACACTGCAGAAAAGTATATGAAATAGGAACACTCTCATTTAAGAGTACAACCATTAGTCCTACTAAGACCTTAGAAAACTGCTGAGTGAATTCATTGCAGGGGAAATACTTCAAGTTTGAGGAGAGAGAAACTACCAGTTAGAATGGCAGCCCTAAAGCGTTCTTTTTGTTGTTTGTTCTTTTTCTTCATCATTTTTTATTTTTCAATTATAGTTGACATACAAGATCAGGTGTGCACACCAGTGATTAGACATATAACTTACTAAGTGATTATCCCAATAAATCTCATATGCATCCAACACCATACATAGTTATTAGAATATTATCGATTACATCCCCTATGTTGTACTTTACATCCCATGGCTGTTCTGTAACAGCCAATCTGTACGTCTTAATCCCGTCACCTTTTTCACCCATCCCCCAACCCCCTCCCATCTGGCAACCATCAAACAGTCTTCTGTATCTGTGAGTCTGCTTCTGTTCTGCTTGTTCGTTAATGTTGTTTTTTAGATTCAAGGACTGATAGATAAGAAAACGCCTTTTATCGCAGAGCACCAGTGGTGACTAATTTGGCTTCTACGAGGGAAGCAAATGTCTTTGATTCATTTTTCAGGGCCATCTATTTAGCTGTTTGATATCACTGTAGCATTGTGTGCTGGCTTTCAGTTTCCTTTACAGACCAAGAAAGAAAACTAAAATTAGACTGAAATAAGACTGTAGGTCTGAAAAGGTTACTCCCCAGCTGCCATTATAGCATGAATCCCCGAGAGGAAAGGGGAGCGGAGGGGAGCGGAGAGGCGGAGGGGCCTGGGGCTCCTTGGCCAGGCAGCGGGCTCTGATCACCTTCCGGGGAGGAAGTGCTGGCTGCAGCGGAACAGGCCCTGGTAGTGCTGAGGTGGCAGACAAATGCCCCCTTTCAAAGATCTGGAAAGAAGATGCTCAACAAAGAGGGAAGCAGGTCCCTGCATGTGGTAAAAGGATAGATTCTGGGACGTAGTCTCACTCTTGCGGACAGAGCACACTGCAAATCCCAGATAGCTGCCAACCACGTAACAATGAATTTAAATAACACCACCCACGGAGAGAAAAATATTTTTAATCTTCCCAAATCAGGTAGCAAGATTATGATAATAAGCATATTATTTGCAGTACCAAGCTTAGTGAGCTTATTCATATAATACGATACAGACGCAGGCAGCATTGCACATTCCCAATTAACGTTAAAGCAAAGACGTGTGAGTTATGTATCATTCTGAATCTATATTTAAAAGTATCAATTAAAAGAAGAGGGTGGAGAAAATAACATCAATTTGCTCTAAAATAGAAGGATGGGGGGTTGAAAAAGAATCAGGAGTCATTTTCTGGGAAATCTAAATTCTCCTGTCTGTAAGGAACAGCCCAAGGGAAGAAGACAAACTATGAATGTCACAATAACATCACCCAATGCGAACAGTGACAAGGCTTTCATAAGATCTGCTTGTTTCTGCCTCGACAAGAGTGCACGCAGAAAAGTGTGCGTAATGAATGAAACACTCAGCACCTGATCGGTTTGACATGGCCATTAGGATAAGATAAACGGTGATTGCACGCATCTCAAAAGCATAAGAGAAAAAAAATTTAGCTAATGGTAGAGGCAGCAGAGTAAAACAATTGACATAATCTGAAGATATATCACATGAGAGGCAGGAAAGTAATCACCAGGTAATAACCAAAGCAATAATACATAAAACACTGAAGAAGAGCACAGGCTAACAATCAGTCTACGAATCTCAGAATGATTGGTGCCCTATAATAACACACCTGGAACAAGAAATAAAAGTCACCGAAGGAATCCCTGACATATAATTGTGACAACACATGAGTACATCTGCCCGAGAGACAAACCTGCCTAAGTGTGCCCTAACACAGGTCTTCTTTTGAACCCCACAGATCAATTTATTGAGTGTAAGACAAATAAAACGTAAGAAAGTAATAAGTTAGAAAAACTGGCTACAAAACCATTTGACCTTTGCAGGCCTGATTTTCTCAACTGTGCAATAGGAGACTGGGCTGGGTGAGACTACAGTCCCTTTGGGCTCTGGCCTTCTCAGGGTACAGCAGGTCCTCAAATCGCGTTGTTTTGTCCAACATGATTCTGTTATAATGTTGATGAGTTACCATAGGAACTTAACTCTTTTTATACATCAGTTAGACTATGGTAAGGTTGGTTTTGATGATGTTAAGTGAGGAACTGGTGTATAAAAACCAAAAAAAAAAAAAAAGAAAAGAAACAGAGACAGAGATAGAGGCAGAAAGACAGCACCAGAGAGGAAACTGGATAAACCAGTAAAGACCAGTGGCTCCTGTGGTGCTCAGTCTGCTCATAGTAACAAGGAACTCTGATATTTAAATAAAGATTTAATCAATGCCAATGACAGGCTTATAGGCCAGGAAATAATAGTGAGCCTATAATCATTAAAGTTGAAATTTGACAAATAATAGTGTGGTTAATATTGTTATAATTAGACACAAACAGAACAAATTATTTTGATGGGCCACAAAAGATTAATTTGTTCATTTTGACAGCTATCCCAAGACACTTTCTGTTAATATAATGAGTGCAAGTTTGTACTTATTTGGTAGAAATTGTATTGAACATTTATTATGTGTCATGAGTTATTCAGGTTGCTGGAAACACAAAGATAAAAAAGGATATGATTCCTGCCATTAAAGATCTCACTGTCTGGTGAGAGGCGCAGAAACATAAACGGGCAAACATGATGAAGTCAGGTGAGCCGTGGCAAGGAGTAAGGGGTTCAAAGAAGGAGGCTGCTTGGATGCATGGGCAGCTGAACTCAATGTCACAAAACCAACGAGCATCCATTCACGAGGTTGGTTGGTGGATGCTGGCCTTCCAACCAGAGGGACTGTCCTGAACAAAGCCACAGAAGGGAAAATACAGCCTGATTAGTGCAAGGGACCATAGATGTTTTATTGTTGCTGGGACATAGACCACAGGGAAGAGATGCAGCTGGAAAAAAAAATGGCAAAACCAGACTGTGGAGAGCCCTTTATATGTTAAAGAGTTTGAACTTTATTCCCTAAGGGTTATACAAAAATATTGTGGGATTTTTGGTTGAGAGGTAGCATAGCCAAATAGATGGTTCAAACAGAATGCTCTGGAGGCTACAGAGGACAGATAAGAAGGAATTTAAAAAGGAAGGTGGGAACGAAACAAATTAGGAGGTCATTTTAGTAATCCAGACAAGAAATATTGAAAGTAATGGTAGTGGAGATAGAAAGGAAGAGATACTTCCAGCAATGTTTAGAGGACAAAAATGACCAGGCTTAGTCACTGATTAGATGAAGAGGGCAAGGGGAACAAAAGAGTTAAAGGTGAGAGACTCACAGGTTGACAAGATGAATGATCTGACCACCAACTAAAACAAAATATAGGAGTATAAACAGGCTAAAAAGGGAAGAAAATCAATTAAATTTAGGATGTGTTGAATCTGAGATGTCTCTGGGACACGTAGCTGGAAAATCCTACATGGAGTTGGACCTAACACAGATGATGAGTTATTAGCACATTGACAAGAGTTGAACTACTGAGAATGTCTAAGACCAACCAGAGAAGGTACAAGGCCAGAGTCCCAGGAAGAACCCTGAGCAACACCTCTGTTGAAGAGATGGGTAAAAGAGGAACGTGGGCAAAATAAAGTTATAGGATAACAAGAGCTCATGGTTCTGAGTTGAGGGGAGTGATCGAAATCAGAAACACCAAGTAGACATTTTTCCTTGAGAAATTCTCCTGCCCAGAATTTGAATGGATCTAAAAATGTCTCAGTCCACAATCATATTTAAACAAACAAGCAAGAAAAAAAAAAACAAAAAAAAACCTCAAGCAAAAGAGACCACACAATTCCTCTTTACAAATCAATTTTAAATGACTAACCTAAAAATTCTTTGTCCTTCTATTCAAAACATTCTCTTCTGTCCTGTCTTCAGGGGAAACACATTAGAGTCACTTATCATTACTCAATCACCTTCCAACTTCCACATATTTGATTTAGATCATTTCTTTCTGATTTTCTTCAGACCACTTACCATATTTCTTTCAAGTTTTCTGCAGTTTCCCCACCATTTAACTGATTTTGTTAGCCATCCCCAGAACTTCGCCAGATTCCCTCTACTTTATTTCCTGGGTAGGACTTAAAAACTGAAATCAACTGAGGGCCTGGTTGGTTATTCTTGGTTTTATATCAACAGGGACTCCTCGATACCTCTTTATTTTGCGATTCCCAGTTTGGCTTTATACAACCAGACCTGCCTTAAGCCGTATAGTAAGAATTATATAACCTTAATGAACTAGAATTGGAATTTTATCATAAGGCTCATCTAACCTGTCTTCCCACTTAAGGATTTTTTTCTATTGTACCCCTCTAATGGTTGTCCAGGTCAAACTCAAGAAATACCCTTTCCCTACAAGAATGTGGTGGGGTTTTTTTTGAAATTTAATACATTGTATAACTAATTAAGCACAGCATAAGCAGTTTTTTTTTTTTTAATAATAGAGCGGGATGAATAGGATAGAACAGACTAGGATACGATAACATCAGATGGAATATAAGAGTCTATTAAATGCAGTAAGCATAAATATCAGTCCATAAAACTTGTTTCAGTTTGGGGAGGGGAAGTGTGTGTGAGTGTGTGTGTGTTAACTGTATTTCTTACTGTGAGGTACAGTTCAAAACATTGCCCTGCATAATTACTCTTATCAACCCCAGGAAATTAATTTGCCTGTTCTTTACTTCATCAAGCTTAGCTTTCACTTATTTTTAAGTCACTAGCTTCAATAGAGCTCAACTCTGCTCCTGGTCTTTTTTCAATTAACCTACTCATTTAGCCTAACTGTGTAGCATTTTACCCAGTAGCATTTTATCAAAATAAAGAATGTAAAGAACTTCATGAAAGAGTCCCGTCCAACGGTGCAGTTGTCACTGCTATGGCACTTCATGACACCCGCTTTTCTCGACACCTCTAACATCACGAGACATAGTTTTTTCCCCTGTAAATCATAAAACAAATCTAAATTGCTCCTCGTATTCTCGAATCTCTCCAAATTAAACTCACTACAGCTTTCCTGTTATTGTCGCTTTGTTAGCTCTTTACTTTTGGATGGAGGGAAGATATTCGACCTGGGGAGCCGCTGCATACCCGAAAATTCTGCTTCGATGCGATCTCCCACAACAGCCCGGTCACTCTCTATGACTGTCACGGCATGAAGGGCAACCAGCTCTGGGGATACCGCAAGGTAAGGGGCAGCTCGCTGCGGGCGCTCTCACACCACCAGGCTAACGGTTTTCTAACTCAAAGTCTTCTTTTATGACACCCTGTGTGATGTAAATTACTCCCCGGACATGTGTATACGTATTTGACTCACACTTGGAGACCAGGGGAAAGAGAGCGTGCCTAGGCAGTGGCGTGCTTTTGGCTTTGCGTGTTAGGCGTACGCCCATCACAGCCAATGAGGTTGAAAAATGGCTTTGAACCAGAACAGTAGCACCAAGGGAAGGGACGAGTCGTAACCCAGGCAACTCTCAGAGGGAGAGGCCACAAACCCAATAAATACACAAGCAGATGTGTACTTTTTAAGAACCCCAGTTCTCTCTTTCTCTCTCTCTCTCTCTCTCTCTTTCTCTCTCTCTCTCTCTCTCACACACACACACACACAGAGTTTAATACATCTATTCATTTATTATATACCTCAGGCTCATATGCTTGGGAGCTGCCTCGGTTAAGACAAGTATATTTACATAAATAACTATACATTTATGTAAATATAACTGTTGAAGCCCTTATACAGAAAGTGAACTATTGTTTGTAATTTGGCCCAAATCCTGCCTAAGTACAGCAAAGGAGAACTTATCTGGAGAATGTAAACGTTTAAAGAACGATCAAGTTAACATTTAATGATAGGAAAAATAGTTCAAAAACAAGTATCACACTTTATTGACTTGATAAAATAAGGACCAATTAAATTTTTCTTTTAAAATACTGTTATTATAAATACTGTACAATTTTATAAAACTCTTTAGTTTTTAAAGCGGTGCTTAGCTTCCGATTAGCAAATACTTCGGAGGCTGTTTTCCGCCCCTCGGGGTCAGACGGCTGCCAGCCGCCTCCGGGGCCGGCGGAAGAGGCCTGGCCCCTGTTTGCGTTTTACGCACTGACATAATTTGACCTTACCCCAGACTATAAGAAAAATGTCATACCCTCCACTTGGTTCATGAGCTCTGGCTGTCCTGGGGCTGAGGCAACATCAGTATCGCCTGACATGACAGAAAGCAAACGGGAAAAATCTGCAGAGAATCAGTATGAGGCCACCGCCGGTTTTGACACCTATTCCCTCACATGATAAGCTCTCTGGTACCTAAAATTGGACTCACGACGTTATACCCACCGTCTTATCTGGCAGATGATGGTCATGTGTTCAGAAAAAATATGAAATGACAGTTGTTATATCTTTCTACAAAACGATTTAACATCAAAAGAGCTAATAAGAATATGGCATCGGATATAATTTGGGGGAATAACTACAATAGGAGAACCTCGCTGTTTTCCTTATGAAGTACATCATAAATCATTAATCTTGTCAAACCCTTTGCTATTCACTGTGACCCTGTCTATGTGTGTTGCAATAAGAAATGTTTTTGTTTTGTTTTGTTTTGATTTGGTTTGCTTACTTACTTTTTCGTTTGTTTGTTGCTTTGCTTTGCTTTGCTTTGGTTATAATCTGTCCTTTTAGAAGTCACTTTCTGGGCACATCCATGAAATACCAGATTCGCCATTTGCCTAGTATGCCGGCGGTCCCTAACTAACAGCCTGCTTCTCGTGACTGTCTGTTTATAGCACAAGGGACAAACACTCAATAACATGCAGTTAAGCTCAGAAAATGCAGTTGTTTTCATTAGAGAGCTTACAAAAGCTTACAGATGGATAAGACCAACTAATACCTATGCACACAGGGCTCCTGGGAAGACAAAAACGGCTGCCGTGATTTCAAGAGGTAACTTACAGCTTTAACGCTTTAAACCTTTGCGGGATCCTTTGGGACCTGTGAAAGGGGCCGCTGGATGCAGTTATGCTGCGGCTCTTCTCTCACACCTCCTTGTGGCTATTTGCTTTGCATTACTTAGCGAAAGGTTACACTTACCATATCTTTATATAACAAGCAAGGTATTTATACATAATCAGAAACATGCCACAGGCTCAAAATGGAAATCTTCTGAAATGTCTCATCTTAGGCAATGACTCAGGCCTATTCAAACGTACCTGTTTTAGAAAATTCTTCTTGTCTATTTCAAAGACTGTTCCTGAGGCAATAAGAGAGAAACCACAGAGAGAGAGGTCTCTGGGGTTCTACCTTGTATGTTTAGACTCACTATTTGGCCCTGGGGGCTTCAGACAGGTTAGCAATATTTTGAGTCCACTTTGCAGTTGCCCCTTTTTTATTGGCATATGCATGAATAAACAGGATCCCGAAGACCCTGCTAATTGCCTACAGGACCTCAGTGGGGCATCTCCACTGAGCCATTGCCTCCAACTGCTAAGGAGGCATTGGGCTACCGCATTACACGTTGTTTCCCCAAACCTCACAACCACCCAGGTACTGTCAGGTATAATTCATTAGAGGAAGAAACTTAATACTAGCAGGTTTGTGGCAGGGCCAACATTCAGACGCAGGTGTATCTGGCTTTAAAGTCTTCACTCTTTCCTCTGCCACGCTATTAAGAAAACAGATCAATAATGGGAGAGTTCCCAATGCCTCTTGGATTCAGCACCATGTAGCAGCCAGCCCCATTCCAGGCTATGTGCGGATTTCTTGGCCAGAAGCTGCCTTGCTTAAGTGGGTGAAGGTTGTTGTCAGGCCTCACTTTCTGACCCATCCACAGCCATCAGCTCTCAATTGTTGTTGTTTATTCAGGAAGACTTTTTCCCAGCTTTATTGAGATACAATTGACATAAAACATTGTATGCATTTAAGGTATACAGCATAATGATTTGATATATGTGTATAATACAAAATGATTACCATGGTAAGTTTAGTTAGCACATGTATCACCTCACATAGATACAAATTTGTTTTTCTTGTGATGAGAACTTTCAGGATCTACTGCCTTAGCAACTTTCAGGTACACGATGCAGCACGGTTAACTATAGTCACCATGCTGTATGTACGTTCCATCCCCAGAACTCGTTCACCTGATAACTGCGAGTTTGTATGTTTTAACCACCTTCACTAATTCCCCCCAGCTTGCAGTTCTTTTTAGATGTGAGTCTTTGCTGCCACACACAAGAAAAGAAGGGGATTCCTCTACTAGGGTCCTGTAACCAGGTTCAGGTGCACAATGGTATCCCATGGGAGCAGGTTCCCAGGATAAGGAATCCCAGTCTTGGTTTTCTTTTACCACCAGGGGGACCCCTGTTACAAGAACAAGGAATGGTAGAAGTGACCTCAGTAAAAATATTTAAGTCATCCATCAACATCCGAAGCAAGGAGCTGTCTTCCCTCTTCTTCAACCCCTACTTCTAATTGGTCACTAAGACTTGTCCATCCCCTCCCCTGGCTGATAGTTGAAAAAGTCCATCCTCTCTTTGCAATTCCTACAGCCCCCGCCCCCGCTGCAGCCCCCCACATCTTACCCCTGGATTATTGCAATAGCTACCTAAAGGGTCACCCTGCGTCCTGGCCTTTCCCCCTCCAACCCCTCTTCCATCCTGAAGTCAGAGGGAGTTTCTAAAGCACCTGGTCCTTGCCTTCTTGTGTTTTACAGCTTCACCTGGCTTGCCATTGAATAAAAAATAAAGTGCCTTCACTCCCCCTTCTTATCCTGCCCCCTCACCACCTGGTAAACACAAAGGCTGCCTGTCAGGCCCTAACACAGCCTGATTCACCCTGAAATTGTAATGTGACCTTGAAAATGTTATTTTGCATCTATGATTTTCAACTTCCTCATCAACATAATAGGGAGGATAATTAAGTGAGATGAACCACGAAAAATTTCTAACATAGTTTCTGACCACATGATCAAATTTACATCTGTGTATTTGACCAATGCACTTTGCACATAGAAAAGAGCAGTGAGGTATACCCTGAGACACTGCGTCACTACAGCAATCTATCCTAAGTAATATTGACTCTTGTTATACTCCCCGGAAATTCAAAGCTGTCACCCATGTCTTTTTAAGTAAACATTTTTTATTTAGTTTCCCCAGATTTATACTCTGAAATGAGAATTTGAGTGCAAGTGGTTTATTTTGGAGATGGCCCCCCAAAAATCTCGGTAGGAAATGGGGAAGTAAAATGGGGAAGGTACAGTAGTCAAGAAAAAGTACACAGTCAAGGAAGTACCGCCGTGGGCAACGAGGCTCAAGCCCGCTGAAGGCCTGCAGAAAGGCTCTAGAAGACACAGCGGAGAGCAAGGCGGTTCGGGCGCTTACACACCAACCCACGTGGTTCTTGGCTAGGGCTACTCCTAGGCAGAGGGGAGTTTATTTTCTGATGTCTCTGGGCTACTGCTGTTATAGACAAAGCTATTCTAAAATCAGAGAAAACCCCGAGGAAAACAGACACGGTGGCCAACCCCTGAAGTTGGGCCAGCTGAAAAACGGTGAGGCCTGAAAAGCCATTCAGATACCACCTGGGAATCTAATTGCTCCTCAAACCTTGCCAGAGCTTGGCATCATCGATTTCTTTTTCGGTTCCGCATTTCACTCTGTGATTGTGGTGTGATGCCATGTGTTTATTAAGCTGTTTGGGGTATCATCTTTGTGAAAGATTTGAGCCTGTTAATGATTTTTAACATTGGCTGTCTGGCTTTTCTTTCACACATTTGTGGGAGGATAGGTCAACACATACATATAAACGTGTAAGTTCTTTGTTAGATGTATGTGTTATGAACCTCGCATTCTGACCGATGTCGTCCCTTCCTTTCTTGTGGAGGGTCTTGATGAAGAGCTGTTCTTCACAAATAGTGTTTGCTTGTATCCTGTTTAGGAAATCTTTGCCCACATCGAAGTCCTGAAGATAGACCTCTAGGCTGTCTTCGGCAGATTTATTGTTTAATCTTCTCATACATTTTGGTATAAAATTTCGTGAAATAGTTGTATGTATACAGTGTAAGAGGAGGTTTATTCTTTTTCATATTTATATCCAACTGATCAATCACCATTTATTAAAAAGGCCATTTTTTTCCACTCCACAGAAGGGGCACCATTCTCAGAAGCCAAAGGGGCTTATATACATGGGTCCATTTATGACTCCTCAAGTTTTTACCATCTGACTAAAAAGTCTTAGCCACACAGAAAGTAAACTGACAGTGATAAACTAACTGAATCTAATAAGAGGCAGACCCAAAAACCCACAGCAGCCGTCACTCTTAGTAGTGAAATGCTAGCTTTCCTCCAGAATCTGGAGATAAAATATAATGTCTGCTCTCATCAATTTTATTTATAATTGTTCAGGATAGGCTACCTAGAGCAATCAGGCAAACTAAGGAAATTAAAATGTATAAGAGCTGGAAATGAAGAAATTAAATACTCTATTCACAGTTGACATAGTAGGTATATTTTTTAAAAATCCAAAAGGTTTATACATTTAAACTATTAATAAGGGCACTTAACACAGTCCTGCATACAAAATAAATGTAAGAAAATCAATTTTCTATATACTAGCAACAAAAATTAGAAAACGAAGTTCAAAAATGATTCCATTTATCACCATGAGAAGCATCAAATAGGAATAAATCTCACAAGACATGTGCAAGACCTTTACACAGAAAACTATAAACCATCGCTACAAGAAATTTTTTATTTTTCTAAATTTAAAACATGTATCTTATTATCCTTGATAGAGCAATCTATCAAAGACAATAAGATAACATTGTGAAGATGTCAGTTCACATATGGGTATATAGATTTAATGCAAAGCTAATAAGATCCTAGCAGGTTTACTTGTGGAAATTGACCAACCGATTCTGAAATTTATATGGAAATGAAAGGGCCAAGACTAGCCAAGAAAATATTAAAGGAGAAAAAGAACAAAAAGGACAAGTATCAAACACTATGAAGCACCAGGTATTGAGATGTATAAAAGTACATTTGTTAAGACACAGTGCTGTTGGCAAAAAAGTAGACCGAGACCCGGGCTTCGGTATTTTGGGAAAGCCCCGGAAGTGTTCTAATGGGCAGTCAGATGGCGAATCATTTCCTAGCTCTAATTTTTACTTACTTTCATTACCCTACTCCTGCTTTAGTTGGAGTTGGCCCTTCCTCTGTGTTCCTATCCCATTTTGTTCCTGTGTACCTGTAACATTGTATCATGCCTAATCGGTATCCCCTTATAGACATTAACTACGTAAGGACAGAAACTTCTGCTTGTATTTCTGTATGGCCTGCTTAATATCTAATGTGTAGAAGTTCCTAAATAAACATTATTTAAGTAGTTTTAAGAACCACTGGATTCAATTATTGAAATAATCTCTTCCTTTATGAACCCCAAGCTGTGCTGGATCAAGCTTAACACATCTCTTTGTCTTAGAACCACACACACAGCCTCTCCAAAGACCAAAAGTGAAAAATTTAAATTATTTTTCTTAGTTGCTAACTGGGGTGTTCTTATCATTTAACTTCCATAAAAAGGGCTAAAAAATAACAGTGAACAAAATATACCGATAAGAAGTTAGCTTTCAGGCTACATTGATAACAGAGCAACAGTCACATTGGCTTAAAAAGTGAGTGGGTGGAATTTTTGGCATGTATCTGCATTTGACTATTTATTGTAGCTTATGATATATGCCAAGGCTTTGTCCTCTCTGCCCATAAAACCCTGCTGGTCAACAGAGATACCAGATGGAAGGCCACAAGGTTGTTATTTTTAAATCATTCTGGTTAGCTATTGATTTTGGACCCAAAAATCAGGAAAATGTATACAAAGGGTATAATTAAAAGGCATGTAATTCAACTTGGGTATTGATATATGAAGCCTTACTACAGAATCCTGGCACCCACACAATCCCAGGCCAGCGCACTCACACCTGGACAGTCGCAAGAATTAGATAGCTCGTTTCTGCCCTTGGGCACAACACAGATTAAATGTAGTCCACCTTGCTGAAGACAGATCCTAAATATTTGAACAATGCTTGCCTGATCTTTATTCTTTACTTCTGATTACATGACCCGGTTTTTTGCCACTGCCCTTTATGACTTAATTTGGGTCTATCTCAATTAACTTCCTGGGCACTCATTCCTAATGTACTCCAGGTCGTCCTAGAGAGTGATGATACCCAGAACAGAACACAATATTCTGGATGTATTTTAACCAAAAAAAAAAAAAAAAAGGTAGAATGAGTTTCTAGAACCCTTTGTCATGAGTTTATATTCCCTTTGGTTATGAGCAATATATTTCTGTTTGTTTAGCTTGAGTTGATAGATTTTCTGCCTTAACTTCACATACTTGGCTTCTTAATGAGTTTTCAGTATAAATGTATAACGCACAGTCTTTTTTCGTGTTTTGCAACACAGATACATCTCTGCAGTGTCATACCTGTATAGTTCACCTTTCGTACTTGTATAGTTATTTGTTTCTATGAAATTCTATTTCACCAAATTTACCCCGACCTGGATTTTGACACTTCGATGCAACTTATGAGCAAGTGAACTAGTTTAGTTTCCATCATAGCATGCATTTATGCCTTAATCTATTATAAATTGTTGATTCCAATGCACAAGGCCAAGAGCTGAGCCCTCTAATATATAATAGAGGTGACATTGATCCATTAATGAGCTTCATTTGCATGAAGTTACTCAACCAGATACAAATTCACCTAATAGCAATATCTTAGAACCCACATTTCTCTAGCTTAACCATAAGAAAACAAAGATGGACTTTTCAAACATCTTACTGAAAACCATATGCATGGTGTCTACATCATATCCATATTTGCAGTAGGAGACTTCCGTCCTAATACCCTAAGAAAATATGTTTTTCAGTTCAAATTGATGATGCAACTACCTTGTCAAATAAAGAGGGAGGATAACTCCCAGGAGGGGAATGTTTTCGCCACAGCACTGAAGCTCCCTTTTCACTAAATCATATTATCTTCCCATTGTTTTCATCTGTATGTCTAACCTAGCTGAAGTCACTTAGTTGTCATGACCTTTTAACTTTTGCCATCCCTGGGTAAATTAGCAATATCCCTACTGGTTACCATTTTATCCAGCATGATGAATTGGCATTCCCTGGTCACTCGGAAGAAAAGGCTTCATCACAGACTAGCTCAGTCTCCAAGCTCCCTGAATTGAATGTCTGCCAAGATCTAGACTGACAAACAAAAGAATCTTAGTAATTGGAACCAGAAAAAAATTAAATTAGTTTGCTAATTGGAACAATTCCTCCTTACTGAGCAGGTTTGGGGTTGAAGCAGGACTGCTAGTTGGCTCAGGCAAGAAGAGGAATGAAGTAACTCAGAGGTCAAGAGCACAGGCTCTGGGTCCTGGGGACCTGAGATTTGAGCTCTGGCTTTATTGTGGGTACTAACTCTGGGGTCCTGGTATATCACTAAGTGCTTCTTCTTCCTCATTTAAAAATGGAGATAATCGTTTCTACCCTAGAAGGTTATTGTAATGATTAAATAACATTTAAATACACCTAGGACATGTTACTTAATAAGAATTCAATTAATGTTAGCGATACTATCCCATGTGCTCAACAAACTATCTTCTGATTTGATTTGCGCTCTCCAAGCTTACATACACGGAAAGATGCATTAATTAGTCGTATTTCTACACTGTACATTTCTGTACTTATTTAAGCTGTCGCTAAATATCAGAATGTAAATTCCATGAGACCAGGGATTTTTTTCCTCTGCTTTCTTTCATGCCGAACCTGAAACACTGCTTGGCACACAGGAGGCACTTAGTTCGTACTTGCTGAATGACCGAATGAGCCCGCTCCCTTTTGTCCCCATCCGCTCTCGATTGCTCACGCGGCTTAGGTAGATAAAATGAGAAAACCCGGATAGAACATTTAGCGCTGCCAGACACAGATACTTATTCGGTAAATAGCAGCTATTATGATGTTCACATGACTCCTGGAAAGTTTACTGAAGGGAGATAATAGGCTATGGACAGATGGAAACAAGCTCTAGAACAAATGGGTTTTCTCTACTCTTGGAACTTTCAGTCAGGTAGGGAAGCAGACCAAAATAATTAAATACATTAAGCATACAGGACATTATAAAAACGCAAAACACTGGGTGCTGCTCAGGTCAGAGCAAGACTTCTCTGACGAACTTTTCAGTGGACCTAAACATCAAGTAGGAATTAGATAGTGAAGAAAAGTGTTAGAGAAAAAGATCCCAGATAGAAGAATTGGCTTGTACAAAGGCCCTGAGGTAGGCAAGATTTCAGTTTTCTTGGAAAGTCAAAGAGAAACCAGTTGAAAGGCATGAGTGTGAGGGAAATTTTGAACTAGAGGGACAGATATCTGGCCAGCAGCAGGACCCCAGAAGACCTGATAGGCCATGGTAAGAATTTAGCTAAGAACCAGGGAGTTTGAATGGTCTGAAAGGCAGGAATATAACAAATCAGCATAGATTTTTTAAATGATTCTGGCTGCTCTGAGGATAGTCGAGGATACACGGATGCTCACCACTTGCCTGTGTTCCAGGAGAGCCTGTGAGAGGAGCGGAAGGGGGCATTGGAGGCCCGCAGTAGCTGGCACTGCCTCCGGGCACACACCGTGGGGCTCTGTGGGGACATTAAGAAGCATTATCCATGATTGGCCAAATTAGCCGCTGATGCAAGACCAGTTTTCTCCTCCTGTGAGGAACTCTACCTGTCAAAGAAAAAAAAAAGGTGGGGGTGGGGGGGACAGACAGTAAGACAGCTTTGTCCTTGTTATGCCTATCAAGGGGTTATTTGCCTTCTCCCAGATGCCAATAGTACAAATAGGCAGGCAAAACCTACCCAATCTGTCCTTCTTCCAGAACTCAGAGGATTTTCATATATCTACCCTGTCCTTTACCACAAGACTAGGGTGTGGGAGGGCAGATATTTTTATCCTTTATCTCATCCCACTTTCCTCCTCTCACCCCATTCATTCTACAGAGAGAGAACCTAAATCCCTCAAAAACTACATGACCATCAAAGATTACTGCCAGAGATAAAGCTAGAATTAAAACTAGTCTCATAATTCCAAACCTTCGTTCCCCCGTATTTGTATGAGACACAAAAGGTATTGGGTATAAGGAGTTCTCTTTCACAAAAGCATCATCTTTTAACGCACGGTACACAGAAATGAATAGTCAAGAGGAGGGAGCAATTCAATTCTACCACCTTTACATAGAGGAGGTGCCCTGGAGCCCACTCCATATCCGGCTGCTTACAGGGCACCTGACCTGGAGGTTTCAGGAATGTCTCCTGCTCATTATACCTCAAACAGAAATTGCTGTCATTGCTAGCCCAATCCTGTTCCTTTTTCTGCATTTCTTACCTCAGCACTGCTTTTCCTCTATTCATCCACTGCTTCCCTCTACCTTCCCTCTACCCCCATATCCCATTAATCAGACAGCCCTAAATACTGCTTCTCAAATATTCCTCACATCATTTCTTGGATCGCCTCCAACTCACCCTTCACTGCTTTCGTTTTTGCCTAAGCTTAAATCCAGATGATTGCAGTAGCCACCTACTGTTCTCTTGGCTATAGTCCAGTGCCTTTATTCCCCCTCCAGTCTTCTCTCTGCCACTAGCACCATCCACCCAAAATATAGATCCTGTGTCTCTACTGTTTTAAATCCTCCAGTGTCCGCCCGCCCCCAACACTTGCATGAAAAGCCAAGCCTTAGCATTGTGCCCCAGTCTCTTCATGATTCTCTCTATGATATCATTGTTTGGAACTCTCCAGCTTGTTCCCTGTGCTCCGGCCATACCAAGTGACCTGCTGGTCCCCAGCACATGATCTGGCCCTCCATTACCCCTGACATCATCTCCTACCTCTCTTTTCTCTGGCCTCCTCACTGTTTCTCTGACCCACCACGGTGCATTCTTTTTTTTTTTTTTAAGATTTTATTTATTTACTTTAGTGAGAAGGGAAGGAAGAGAGGGAGAGAAACAGCAATGTGCAAGAGATACATCATTCAGTTGCCTCTCACATGCCACCCACTGGGGACCTGGCCCACAACCCAGGCATGTGCCCTGACTGGGAATCGAACCACCAACCTTTTGGTTTGCAGGCTGGTGCTCAACCCACTGAGCTACACCAGCCAGGCCTCTGCATTCTTGCTTAGAACATATACACTGGCTGTTCCCTATGTCTGGAACCCTCTTCCCCCAGATATTTGCATGGTGCATTCCTTCACCTTCTTTAAGATTACCCAAATGTTACCTTCTCAGTGAGGTTTTACCCTTGACACCCTATTTAAATTTGCATACTGGTTATTCATTTTATCTTCTCATCATTTACCATCTGTGCCCCACTATCCCACCCCATACCCCTCTCTCTAATGTGTAAGTTCCAGAAGACGGGGAATTATTTTGTCTTATTAAGTTCATTGATATATTCTAATTACCTAAACAGTACCTGAGAAATAGTAGGTGCCAAATAAATTTTTGTTGAATAAATGAACACAGAGATGTGCATGTTACTTTACATTTCTCTTTTCACATGTTCTTCCCTATGTCTGAAATCTTCTAATCCATTCTAGTCCCCCTCATATTGATACTTTTTTACTTCAAACATTTCTTGTTTACCTACTGCCTTCCCCAACTTCTTGGGTCAGGGGGACCACATCTTATGTTATCTTTCTATGTCTATCTCCTAATACGTACCAGAAAATAAGAGGTAACGCAACTGACCTGAATAATGTTGTATTTCAAGGAGATGGCATAAATCCATAGATCATATACAAACTGATCAAATTACACAAAAGAGCTCATTCTAGTGCCATCAATGACCTTTGTTCCATAAGGCCTTTTGCTTAACACAGAACATACTGGTTTATCAAGTGCGATAACTGGTAGAGGCAAGTGCTAATTTTTGTACATTCTATTTTGTCAGGATTTCAATTTGGTCTTGAATATCTAGTCTCAGACCAGATGGTTAGTGCATTCTGATGTTTAGTATTGGGGAATGCTCCCTGACTAAAAATAAATTAAGAGAAGTGGGGGACAGAATCACTGTTACTTCGTTATTTACTCTCTGTAGGACACTGTAGCAGTGATTTTACATATATTAACTCTTATCCTCACAACAAACTCGTGTAGCAATATTATGTCTCTATTTTACAGATGAGGAAGCTGAGGTTCAGAGAATTAAGTAACTGTTTAAGGTCACACCACAGCAAGGGGCATGACTGGAACTGACCCAAATTCCATGTGGAACAAGATCCCAGCCCTTTCCCCAGCACTGGGTTGCCTCCCTTCCCGCACTGTGGAGCTGTTGTCTCAGAATCATCTTCCTATACTTTATGAACTCACCTGCCTGTTTTATTGTCTTTGTATCCGTAGTGTTTGGTTTCGGACATGAAGGGTAGAAGAGTAAAGAGCTGTCACAGAGAAAGCTAACGCTTTGGTGAATATGGATTCACCAACACTTACTCAATCCATTGACTTAATTCCAGCGGGGAAAATTACCAGTAAAGACATTTAGTCATCGGTAAGCTTAGCTGAGTAGAAACAGAAAGATGCAAATTATGTAGCCCCCAAGGTCAAAAGTGGAAAATGCATGCTCTGGGGAAGGCTGAAGATACTTCCAGAAGCTTCACCGTTAGGACCTACTGCTTACTCCAAAGACATGGGTGAGCAGAGCTCAGTCTACAACCAGAGAGCAATCAATCTGTTGGTCCACTGCTTATGTTGATAGTCTCTGTTTTGAGGTTCTGCCATTTGTCTCTGTCATGAGTGAACTCGGGAATAAAATGTGCACCATTCAATTTTACGGCTGGGAGAGACCTTAGAGATTGATCTTATCCACCTGCTCATTTTACTGATGAAGTTTCTCAGGCATAGATAGATTTAGGAAATTCAACTTTTCAACTTTTTTGAGAATGTAAAGTCCAATAACAGAAAACACATTCTGGATTTTTCAGGGTAATGCTGAATTGGCATATCCTGCCTGGCTGGCCCCCTTAGTATACCTTCACTTGTCAGAGCATGGGTTCCAAGTTGAGATTTGCAAAAATATGATCACCTTAGGGCTCCGAAAATAGGATTGGAAAAAATGAAATGTTCAGAAAATCTGGTTTGGCTTGTGCATCCGCACTGAGGTACACAAACTGGTGAAGGGAAGAGAATAGAAACATGTTCTACTCCTTTCCGCATTTTTTTAAGCTTTCATGGAAATATGTGCTTCGGGAGAAAAACTGCAAATCTGTGGAGGTCCCCACTTAAGCTATGGATAAAGGTAACAATAGGAAGAAATACTGATAATTAAGGGAGGGAAGAAGTACTTATACCTGGAACAGAGTGTGTTAGAATTGAGTGGGTCCATAGAACTAATTTTCATGAATTTTAACAGCTTAAGAACGCTCTGTGTCAAACAGATCTAAATACATTAGGCCCATGCAGCTAACCCCGTAGGAGACCGAGCATGAGAGACCCTGGGAAGGATGCAAGCCACGAGGTGCGGGAGAATGCCACCTAAGGAGCCAGGTGGCTGTCAGAAGGGAGCTGTGTTAGCAAGAATGGACCCATAGAGAGATGGGTGGTAGGTGAGCCGCAGGGCGCTCTCCTTTCTCCCAGAACCTGCTCCCTCCGTCCAGAGTAGAGCAAGAACTCAAGTTCTCCTAGAGTCAAGCAGCAGCCAAGTTAGCTAGCGAAGCAGGGGGTGAAGAAACTGGGAAGGAGGCCTCATGAGCCCTCTTTGTGTAAGGAAAGTAAAATCCACAATAAACTTAGGACACGTAAAGAGAACAGAAGAGTGAGCTTTTGTGTTAGGCATAGCTCTTTGTTTACACTGAAAATAGAAACATGAACACTAAATTGCTGGCAGCTGCCTTCTTTTCTTTTCTTCTTCCTCCCTTCACACGGTGCATAAAACTATGCAAACATCCGGGCCCTAATAGGACATTAAATATTAGCGGTAGAGTCTTAACATCCAGGAGCAATCCAGAAATGTTTACACAGGGTGCCTGAAAAACTCCTATATTCTAAAAGCATTGCAAGTCTGACATTCCCCAGTTAAAGACAATAATCAGAACCTCTAACCATTTCCTAAGCTAAATAATAAAACATTATTTGATCCTAAAATTTAAGCAGTGATCTGGGGCAGTTTTTACCTGTTATTGGCACTTTTCTTTTTAGCATAGACATGTAAGAGACAAAGTTTTATTACTAGTTAAGAAAGGATTTTTTTCTCTTGGCATGAACTTTCTCTTTCCTGCTTGCACAATAAAAAAGGGTGTGTGTTAATAAAGCCTTTTCAGTTAGTAAGCTTGCTCGCCACTTGTGCCCTTGTGCCTTTCAGCCACACAGCTGCTCTCTTTGTCTTGCACTTAGCAACCTTTTTTTAAAAAGTGGACATTGCCTGCTCCACTTTACAGAAAGCAGTGAGAATTGCACCACGGGAATGGCAATAAAGAGGCTGAGAAGAGACTGAAGTTCAAGTGCTAGAAAATTTGAAGTTGTACATTGAAATATTGCCTGTGCACCTGTTACCCCTTCCCCATATTCATCTTCCAGTTAGGGCCACTGAGCACCTGGCCGATTTACTTCCTGTTCTGTTGTATTTCCCCTTCTGATCAGAGGCTCAGTGCAAGGGCAAGAAAAACTATGACTCTTCTGGTTCTGGGTGTGTTGTTGCTATTTACAGACAAAAATTAGCATTTTTGTATACGTGCCTCTCCCCAAATAACTGGACTGTTATTAACCATTACTAAGTTACTCAAAAAGCAACTTCATGTGCTTACTATCTTGAAAACCCAAGCAAAAAAGCAAAACACCTACCACAGAGTAGAAAATGATGGATTGCTTTTTAAAAAAATTTTTCAGTGAATGAATGAATTCTTTGCTTCTGATTGACTTGCTTGGAGGCCCTACCTAGTACCAATGGATTCCAGGAAACCATGTTCCATGTGGCAACTCAACCTGCTATGGTTTGCTTTGGGACATAGTCTGTTTTTCACACTATGGGTATAGACTGAAATATAAACAGAAATTTTTTGCTTCCCCTGTATATTTTGCATTCTGACCATTCACCATGTATTATGTCAGTCGTTTCTTTCTGATCTCTCCAGGACAGGACACTATTCCATCCTGTGAGCAACAGCTGCATGGATTGCAACCCTGCAGAGAAGAAGATTTTCATGGCCAGATGTGACCCTCTATCCGATACTCAGCAGTGGATTTTTGAACATATTAATATGACTGTTTTAGAAAAATTTAACCACCATGCCAGCTCCTAGAAAGTAAGAAGGAAGAAAGAGTGATTACCTACAGATTCTAAAGACTGAATTTTTGCCAGCGTCTGGGTCGAAGGAGTCAGGAATAACATTTCCTAGATGTAGGAAGCCTGGTTTCAAGTTTTGTAAATGCCACATCAAAGTAGGTTGTCCTGGAGCACTTCCTGCATCTGAAGAACTTGGCTGAGAACCTCACCAGCTGCTTCTGAGCACTTGAGACTAGCAGTTCCCTTGCTGGCCAAGGGCGAGGATTATTTAGGGACTTTTCAAAACAACTGCTGAGTTAACAAATCCTAGCATTTCTCAGGTCAAATCCTGCAGTAGTGAGTAGCTATGAATGGATCCTATCATTTGGGTGGGAGGGGGGTGGAAACAGAGTGCATGATTGCTCTGACAACCTGCAGATACCGCAGGTAGAGGACCAGCCACGTGGAAGGGGTGAGCCGTACTCTTCGGTGCCATTCCCCGACTAAGGATGGGTTAAGCAGGTTTAACCCTTAAAAGTGCTGCAGATGATTTCAGAGTGCTCATACTATTCTGTTTTCTTGTTCTGTTTTGTTTTTCTAATGAAGGTGTGCTATCTAATGTAAGACTTAAATGACATCATGAAATGCACTTCCAGTGTTTCCATTCTTGCCTTGGCCATGTTCCTTTCAGAGCAGAAGTAACTTATTGTTCATAGAAGGTCATGCTCCATCAATCAGCTGAAGTTCTAAGTCAGTGCCCTTTTAGGAATCCGGTTTAAAAACAAAAACAGAAACACTATGCTACCAAGTTACTCCAAAGAGAAAGATTTCACAGAAGGAGCAAAACCATATAAGATTTAGGAGAGGGATTTCCTTAGGAAATCTATTTTTACTTTTCTATTATTTTTAGAATTTTAAAAGTCTGATGTTTGTCCAGTTATAATTTTTATTAAGGAAGGAAATGGAGTGAGGTTGATGTAAGTTGTTCAAGGAGATTCTTAAATGCAAATAAACCTACACTCCAAGTAGTATGTGAAAATGTCTCAGTTCACTTCAAGCCTGTTTGATCAGTCCTTGGGACATAGAAGTGGTTTTATTTGTTTGGTTTTAGATTTTTTTCTGTTTTATATCATTGATATTAATGATGTTTTTCAGGAGGAATTTCCATTAATAGTTCATCTGACACCATTTTCTGTAAATGAGACAATATTTCAGGAGTGAAGAAAGAAATGATTAAAAAAAACTAAGTGGAACATTTAATCCTTAAAAGAATTTTTATTTGACTTTTCAATAGTAATGGAGATGAGAGAGGAATATACAGGGATCAAGATGACTCTTTAGAGGCAAAAATCACAGTTATTATACATTCCTCAAGTTTTTTCAAGTAGAAAGAAGTTTTTATTTTACTTTCATTGTTTTCTCTTAATGTGGTTTTCTTGTTGACTAAAAAGAAATATATACATTATCTTGGATATAGAAGCATTGAAATTTAGAATTGTTTTTACAGATAAATAACAAAAGCCCAGAGAGAGTAGTCCTCACTCCTGGTCAGGCAGGTGGGTCTCCTGACCCTACTTCAGTGCTTTTTCTCCAGTTTTGTGTTGCCTCACTCTGTTACCCAAGGTGGTTCTGATTATTACTCCGATTTAACCTACAATTTTCAGTCACTAGATGAAATACCAATCCTCCCCAGGGATGCCTACAAGAGTAGCATTCACGTTCAGAAGTTTTAATATAGGAATTCTCTTCTTGTAAACGTTCATGGTTTTGTTCTCTCCTCAAAATCTAATCAAATGTCCAGCTGAACTGCCCTGCTAATAGTTGGAGAAGAGCTATTTTGTTATCTTTACAGATTTTTCAAGCATTCTTTTGAAGAACTCTTCTCTTTAAACTGACAGTCAGGGATTTTTTTTTTTTTTTTTTAGTAAGTCAAGAGATCTTGAAGCTTTCAAGATGCATAGTAGAGAAAATCAATAGGAAGGAATTAACCTGTGTGTTGAGCAATTCCAGAGACTGAGTAAAGCTTTATCGCAAGTGTTCAGAGAGCAATCTGGTTTTAGAATTAGATGAGCCTATAAAAATCCACATTATGTCATTAAACAGTTGACTGCTATTTACACTTCCACCCAAGAGCCAAACTTGGGCTCAGCACCCCGGACGGCCGTATGTTAGGATGTTCTCATCACTGGAAGCTAGCCATAGCGTGTTTGGCATTGCGCTTAGAGAAAGCCAGGATACTGCACATTTTACTATAACCCCCAGGATCAAAAGAATTGGTGTACTGATTTCAGAGGGGCCATCTCTTGGATTTAATCTCACCTTGGAGTCAAAGGATGCAATATGAAAAAATTAAAATTAAGAAAACAACTTGAGAGAAGCTTAAGACAATCAAAGCCAAAATTAAAACTTCAAACTGCCAACTGCCAAGAAATTATTCAACGTTGCCAATGGGGGCCATCCCAATAGAATAAAATGAAGCCAAAAAGAATCTACCCCTCAGCCGAAGAGCATGGCACTGCCAGTAAAGCGCATTTTGGGAGGCTTCCCTGCGCCACCAAGGCTGGGGCTCCGCTTACTTGAATTACCACTATTGCCATTCGGAAAAGTAGAAAATTTCATATGTTGGTATATTTATTTGGCAAAGAGGACTGAACAGTTTTCAGAAAGATTCTCCTTCCTAGAAATAACGTGTTTCAATGTTGAACAGTACAGTACTGACCAACCCTTTTCTCAAAATGGGAGGAAAGATACAAAGTTAGTCCGGCTTCAGAAAACACTCCTTCCCTGAAAGAAGAGATGGTTTGTCAGAAGTTAGAAAATAGTTAATTTTTTAAATTCTTTTTATGTATTTACTGAGAAAAGTCTGCGCTGAAAGCAGTTGTGGACTAATTGTGGGATTTATATTCTGTTCCAAGGTCGGATTAGCACCATGGCAATAATGACGTATTGGCATCTATGTCTATTCTAGTTAAAAATATTAACATGATCACATGACTATTTTCAAGTGTATTCAGTATACAGAGGCCTTGGTGAATAATGCAAGTTGCAGGATTATTTTATGAATTGATGACATAGAACTTTATATAATAAAGGCATAACATATTGAAAATTGGTTTATAGTCAATGAAGGAGAATATTAGGCCCATTCCGTTCACGTTCTTGCAAAACATAAAACTAATGCCAACACTTGACAGAATTTCCTTTATGGGCAATTGCACGCGCACAATTTTGTGTGTGTGTGTGAGTGTGTGTGTGTGTGTGCGTGTGTGTGTGTGTGTTTTACACAAACACAGCCAAAAAGTAAATAAAGGGGATATAAATAGCTATTTTGCGCTTCTTGCCCTCACATGAAAAACATATTTTTCAATCCTTTTATAACTATTTCCATAAGGATAGCAATAATAAATATTTTATTGGAAAGACCAGCACTATAAAGTTTATGTCAGACCTATCAAAGGAGCCAATGACACTTTGATTACAAAACCCACAGTCCAGTCATGGAAGGCCACATCCACCACTGGATGACATTTCTTGCCCAGGACTTCACATACCTGAGGACCAGAACAGAATTAATGACAAGACTTTTGACACACCTGCTGCTTTTGACTTCCCATCTAAAGCGTTACAGAATCCGTCCCAGAAGTGGACAGTTCTCCCAGCCTCCAAATGGTACCAAGTTATACTATTCAGAATTTAAAACCATTCTAATAATAATATGTGATTATTGTAAACCTTGATTTAACCCTGGCAAATTGTTTATGAAGACTGTAATGAGCTTTTATAAATAGGTGCTAGAGATATGGAAGTAGTAATATGGAAATCCTAAATATGGAAATAAGGCATTTCATATACCTCCTGAGAAGGAAGACCTCCAAGGGAAAGTATTTTTAACTGATTCCCTATGATTCTGGGAGCAAATATAAATGGGAAGAGGTAAATTGTAGTATAGACATGAGTGCACATAATCCTCTCCATTCTGCTCATCGACAAGCTCTGCCCTTGCCACCATAACTCTCAGGTGACATTACAGACTGTAATTACTGTCCAGGTATGAAGCTGTGGCGAGAACACTGAAGCGTGACAAGTGGCCGGTCTTCCTCATACAGCCGACATTGGAAGATTGCTCTTTGATTTATGTCTGTAGCCTTTGCTTGAAGAACTGGGAGCTGTTTGCAACTCTATTTGGTAGACTTGACATTGGCCTAAAGCCTTTATTCACAGTCACTCATCTCTCCACTTGACGTACCAGGCCAGTGTGTCTACTGCCATGGCTTCCCAGCAGGCGACAGCTGAGGCACATGTTTGATACTTCCCTTCAGAGAAACCTGGGAGCATTTCTTCTGTCCCTCCTGCCTGAAGTTGCCCCCTACAGCTCACCCCAAAATAGCCTCCCAAGGTTTCTGCAATCTGCCGCTCTCCACATTTGCTCAGTCCCGTAGTGATGTTACCCACCTCAGTACAGAAAGCCTGGCTACATTTCATGATCTTACTGTAGATGATTTTATCCTGACCTTTTACTCATCTTGGGGAGGGGTGTTTATCACTACGTGAGACAGGTCCTGGTTTACCAGGGACATTCCTGCTCTATGCCTGCTGTCCTATGTTATTATTAATACCATATTTTTACCATGTATAGTGCACACACATGTTTTGTGTGCATTGTACACAGGGTTATCATGTAACAGTTATACCCATGTATAATGTGCATCCTTATTTTTCCCTCAAAAATTTGGACAAAAAAGTGCACATTATACATGGCAAATATGGTAGTGCCCCTTTTTACTTTTAAAAATGTCCTAGTTTGGATAGAAAATTATACGGTTGCTCTATGTATAATGCACCAGCCTGTTACTTCCCAATTCCTCTAGGGAAAGTTAAAATGTCCTTTACTTATTAATGCCTATGGTCTCCAAGAAGTCAGCTGGCCTCACCCCCCCTTCAAACAGAACCAGATCAAACCAGTTACACTCGATGATTGTCTATTGTACTCACATTTCTTTACAAGTTGCTTAATGGAACCCTTTTAAAAAGAGTTCTTATATATATCTAAGTCTTTTTGCTGAATTAAGAAAATTATAATTTAAATGGTTTATCACAATTTAAAAAATGTATTTGAAATCAACTAAGTTTTTTTTGGTTTTTTTTTTTTACTTTTTCAAGCTAAGAACAGATCTTCACTATTAGCCATATTATTAATTCTCAATATTATAGTAAGGGAAAGAGATAGATAGAGAGATATGTAGATGGATCAGCAAATAGGTAGATAGGCAGAGAGACATTCTATCTGACATCAATAACACGACTATCCCTTTGAAGAAACTGGAGGACTCAGAGTCAAGGGGCTTACCAGGTCAAGGTCATAAGATGTTAACAGCAGAGCCAGGACAAGAAGTCAGGTCCTTTGGTGCTTAGTTCTCAGCCCCTTCAATGCTCCACGGTACTTCATACCTCACTAGAAGGTCATTAGTCCACAGCAAAACCAAATATGGGTTGTATTGAGTGACTTCAAAATACTGTGAACAATCATCCCTTGGGGGGCTGTGTTCTTAACCCCTTAATCATGTTTGCTCTTCTCCATACCTGTGTGTTTTTGCTGGTTGTCCCACAAGCTTATTAAAATAAGAATACCAAACTGAATTCCCTCTCAATGGGATCTTCAGGGTGCTCCAAAGAAAAGAAGTGATTGACTAAAGCTATTTGCATAGTTCTGGATGATAAGCCCTAAAGCAGATACTGTGTACTTTGCGATTATTAATGGATTCAGCCCTCAGGGAGGCCAAAAAACAGCCACCAAGCAAAGATTTTGCACTTACTTTACAATAAGTCTCCAAACTGACCTCCTTTCGATGTTCTTATTTCTGCATTTTGTTCTGTCCCGTTCCTCTCTTAGCCGTTTCAGACTCTAAATGCACTGATGTGACTCCTCTGTGGCAGTTTTTTTTTTGCCGGGGGTACTTGTTAAGCTTGCAGATAACTAGACTTTACCCCAAATCTACTAAATCCGAATTTCTTCATAAGGCTGCTAGGTACAGATAATTCTGCAATTGAAAGAGATGATAAATTGCTTTGTGCTCCACTCTAAATGTCTCAACACTGGTAAATCCAAGTTAATTCTCTGCCTAGGTTGTCTTGCTCGCATATAAGGATTGCAAATGCATAAAGGAATAGTCCATTGTAATCCAAAGCTAAATTTACACTGAGAGAAACATGCAAGAGCATTTTATTTCAAAAGTCTTCTAGTTTTTATTAGGCCAGTGGTTATTAAACGTTAGCATTTAAACACCTGGAGGGATAGTTACAACACAGATGGCTAAAACACTGGGCCACACACCTTAAGTTTCTGATTCATTCAATCTGGGATGGAGCCCCAAAATTTACATTTCTAACAAGTTTCTAGGTGATGCTAATCCTGATAGTTTGGGATCCACACTTTGGCTTAGATTAATATTCTCACCATTTTGGAAAAAAACCTTTTTAAAGATAATCTTGTTAATGTTGAATGTGTTTAGAAATTATGTATCATACTTCAAAGCTATCTATTGGAAATTATACAATCCCAACTCACACAAAATCCAAATGAGTGTAACTCAGTTCAATAAATATTTATGGCCAGAAGAAAGTTGTTCTTTAAATCAAGATCACAGAGCTGGAAGACCAAGAATAAGCAGTATGATAATATCATAGTGAATACCTTTTTAATCACTGACCTTTCTCAATTAAAATATAATGACTAGATCAAGACACCTACCATTAAGTGCCTGGCATTGAACATCATATTAATAATTTAATTAGTATTGTTCCTCCCTCTGAGATGCTAGTGAACTTCATGCTACTGTTGAACAGTACTAAAAATCAAAGGGAGGCATAGTATAGTTAAATAATTCATGTAACATTGTTTTTCAGTATCTCAGCCCTCCTAGTCCAGACTATGCTTTATCTTAAGTTCTGTCCTGAGCAAAGAAACATTACTTTTTGGTGACAAACACCTGGCCAACCTCATTTCAAATACATTGTGCAAATATGACTGAGCTATGGTTCCTCTCATGTTTGAAAGCTGCTGCAAGTTTAATTAAAAGTATTTTAAGTGGAACAATATCTCACTATGCTCAACTCAGTTCAACAACTTCATTAGAAATATTCACAGAAAGTAAAGCAAAGCTTCATATTTCTACCATGTTGGAACTGTGGTTCTCTCAGATTTGTAAACTACTTTTCATTGAAAATAAATACTAAGGATTTTTTAAGTTTATTTCTCCCTCTTCCTCTGTATTCAAAAATAAAAGTTAATTGAGGATTTCTTTCCAGTTTATTTAAATTAAATTTCAGCTTCTAAGGACACACAGAGGAAATCCTCCAAATTGCCTGGTTGTTTTGTTTTCCATTTTTCTGGTTTTTGTGTGCGTGTGTCTGCATGAAAGGCATTTTGCTCTACTGTTGCTTGCTCTTCAGATTTCCATCACCCAGCAAATGGTTTGTGAAGGGATTTAAATGTGGGGATGTGCCAATAAGCCAAACTCCATGTGTTCAGATTTGGGGGGAGGGGGGGAATGCAGTAGAGGCAAAAATCCCTCTTAAGGCCAAAACCTCGACTGTGGGTCTCAAATCAAAAGGGTAAACATCTATCATTAGGACTTTCAATTCTTGTTAAAACCAGTCAGAAACTGAAGTCTGAAAACAACACGCCCCATCCTAGTAACGGAGGAATTAGAGAAGATGGAAACCCAGCAGGGGGTGAGGTTGAGACAGAGAAAGAGAAACAGTCATGCTTTATTTTTCTTAAGGTAATTTTTTTTTTTTAATGTCCTGGAGGAACCAGCAGGGAAGTGTCAGAGGGACTAAGATGTCAAAGAAATAATCTCACAGAAGAAGTGCTGCACTTGAAGCAAGGTGCCACTTCTCATTAATATCGACCTCCTAGCAAATGGTGAGGGTCAGACGCATTCAGGCACACACATATCCTCCCAACCTGCCTGCCTCCGGAAGACGAGGATTAAAAAGAATGGGAGCACAAACTAGTATTAAGTAACTATGCAGAGTCACTGATATGTTTTAAATAAAACACTCTCTGGGGCAATTCATCTGGATAATAAATGCCTCTGCTTGAGAAAGGACACGGAGTTGAGGTTCTTTTATTGTGAATGACAGGAAAGACTTAACTGGAGGAGAGCTAATGACCTCATTTCTACATTCCTCAGACATCAGTGGGCTGCCAGAACACCGCCTGTGGGGGCGAGGCAGTGATGGCCAGGAAGAAAGGCTACAGGACAAAATGAGCTGCAGCTAGAGTGGCAGCTTCTTAAGCATGAGGACAAATGTCTCTGCCCTGGAGCCCAGCAACACACAGCACCCTGTGCTACCAGAGCTGAGCCGCTGGCCAAGATGCTGGGATCTCAGCAAGGCTCCTTGAGAAATCAGTCTGCACCTCTCCTTTCCTTTTTAATTTTTCCCTATTTCCATAAATCCTGAGTAAACGCCCTCAAAAAAAAAATTAAAAAGAAAGAAAGAAGCTATCAGTAGAACATCAGATTAGTGTAATCCTTTTGGTGACTTGAGGAAGTCAGAGCATCTTGCTGGGGTAAAGAGGAATGTTAGAACAGCAAAATCCCCTATCTTCCTTGACATCATTCTTTATGCCTCCTCTCCTAAAGGAGGAAAAACTGTTTCAGGCAATGTCAGCGGGTTACTCTTTTTCTCTGAGAACTCAACGTTCTCTCTCTAAATTTAATGCAGTAAATGTTTGCTGAGTACCCATAACGGTGAGGTTTCACATGAGACCAAAAGGTACAAATAGCTAGGAAAAAAAGCCTGTTTAGTTGTCAAAAAAATTATACTCTTGCCCTAGTTGCAGCCTTTCTCTCCCATTTGAAACAGGCTAAATGTTCTTTATGAAAATATTTCATAATGGCTAAACTGGATAAATGTTTTTTTAAATTAAATTTCTTGGGGTGACATTGGTTAATGAGATTATGTAAGTTTCAAGTGTACAGTTCTATGATACATCATTTGAATATTGCATGGTGTGTTCACCACCCAAAGTCGAGTCTCCTTCTGTCACCATATAGTGGACCTTCTTCTGCCTCGCCCCACCATACTCTCTGATAACCACATACTGTTGTCTTGTGTCTACGAGTTATTTTTGCTTGCTTGTTTTATTTGTTCATTTGTTGCTTTCAATTTTCTATTCCACATATGAATGAAGTCATGTGATTCTTATTTTTTTCTGACTTCCTCACCTAGTATGATACTCTAATGACCCATCCATGTTGTCACAAACAGCAATACTTCTTGTCTTCCTGTGGCTGAGTAGAAATCAATTCTATATATGTAGCACATCTTCCTTATCCAATCATCTACCCAAGGACACTTGGGTTGTTTCCATGTATTGGCTACCATGAATTATGCTGCAGTGAACATATGGGTACAAATATCTTTACAAATAAATGTTTTCAAGTTTTGGAGGTAAATACCCAAAAGAGGAATTGCTGGGTCATAAGGCACTAGTCTTAATTTGTTGAGGAATCTCCCTACTGTTTTTTGTAATAGCTACACCAATTTATATTCTCACCAGTGGTCTGTGAGGGTTCCTTTATCTCTCCATTCTCTCCAGCACTTATTTCTTGTCCTGTTGACAATGTGGTTTGATTTGCATTTCCTTTATAGTGAAGTTGAGCAGCTTTTCAATATCTGTTGGTGAAACCGGCTAAATCTTTAACTGTGTAAGCTTCCTTGAAGGATCGTGGTAATGATGAAATATGAACATGAGCAAAACATTGCTATGTAACTTGCAAACAAAATGTAAGTGAAATGTGTTACCATTTAATGAAAATCTGCCCCCAAGCAGCTTGCAATGTAGCAAAGATGCTTAGATATGGTGATCATCTAATTTATTTTACAAATCAGATAATTTTTGAGAGTGAAATGAGTTATAATTATGAAGAAAAAACAGATGAAAACCAGGGAACTGGAAAATATAGTCAACCTCTTCTTAAAGACAGAAACAAAAGAGTCATGGGTAAGACAAAATATTAAGATGGAACCCACATAGTTAACATTCGGGGGTTGTGCTGGGGAGAAAAAAGCTTTTCATCTACTCTCTTAAGTTGAGTCTTAGGGGCCTGAAAATTAAACTGATGAAAGATAGAGTAGCAAGAGAAAAAACAGATTTAATGATTTACTTGTGCATAAGCGTTCACAAAGAAAATGACTCGCAGAGGCAGTTAGAATTTGGGGCTTATGTACCATCTAAATAAGGAATGGATGGGGTAGAGGGGCACTTCTGAGAGAACAAATGACTTCTTAGAAGGGGAGCAGGGGAGAAGGAGCATTTATGAAAAAACAAACGACTTTTTAGAAATATAAAATGGGCCCTTAGGAGAAGAGATGGGAGACACAATAACCTGTGACAATGTCTATTCGGTATGGTGCCGACTTCTGTCTCCAAGAAAAGAAGACTAAAATTCTCCCAGGGGTGGAGATTTATGACAATTGAGTTCTTTTGGGAGGCTCTGCATTTAGGCAGGTAAAGGATTTCAGGTACTCAGGTGCCTTAGCTCAAATTAATTGTTAGGCCAAAGTGTCATATTTTGGGGTGGCATATCCTGATCCCCTTCAGGGTTCAGAAAGTGATTTTGGATTTCCGTACATAGACTCCTTCACTGGGAAGTCATCCAGGCTATGTGATTCTATTTGCTACTTTTAAGTTTAGGCGTGAAGCTTTATCTAAAATAAAATTGTTCATGTACTATTATTGCTAAATTGTAACACCTAGGCCATTCATTTCTTGAAAATAGCCCTAAAATATTTGTTTGTCAAGTAAGGATATCAAAATAACATCATAATAATCAGCTTAATTTAGAGACTATAAAGTCAAAATCTTATAAAGAAAGTGCTTTAAATAGGAAATGTAGTCTTCTGTTTTGATATGCAATTGTATACATTTAATTAAAAAGGAAAGTAGGACTTATAAAACAATTGAATTATTAAATATCTCCCACAATATTAAAATGGCTATTTTCTAGTTTGCTTTATGTAGCTTTCCAATAGAAATGTGTTTTCTTGATGAATGAAGGTTTTGGAAGGAGCCTGCTGTCAGGGAATTCAACAATAGAACAAAATAGTGAAGAAGACATTAAGTTTTTATTGCTAATTTACTTCCTTGGTTTTGCAAGGCACCAGGGCTAATTCCTCTACCAAAGTGTGGTAATAATGCCAATAGACTTACCTGATAAAAGTACCCCATCTTCAGAATGTGGGATGAGCTGTATTTGTTCAATTTTACTGCATCCTGAGACCAATGAAATTAGGGGAAGGCTGCTATAAAATGAAGCTATTTTCTACAGGGTTTGTTCCTGACAAGCTAGATTGCAGCCCCAGAAAAAACAAGGAGACAATAAATCATCTGGTTTATAACCAAACCAACCAGCCAAAACAAAACAAACAAAAAACCAAAACAAACAAATATAAGGCTTCTAAATGCTGTTCCAGCAATAGACCTATAGAGACCAAAGTCAGTTATCTAAATTATGGATCTATTAAATGGCTAAAATTTTCATGTATAGCAGAAAGAAGGCCTATTTCCTTGTGCCGCTCTCAATATTTCCCATTACTCACCCTTGAAAATAGAGAGCGGGGTGAGGAGGGGAAGAGAGAGAACGAGGGAGACCGAAAGAGGGAGACAAGCAATATAAATGGAAGCCACACTCAAAAGCATAAGAAATATACTTTCCGTGGATATTTTGGTTGATATGGTGAGTTGTCTTATAATTGCTGCCCTAAGCGGGGGGAAAGGCACAACCAAAATATACCCTGGGCAGTACACAGAAAGCGTCTCCATGGAAGAGCTCAAGCCCCTAACAGCCTGCGCTGCTTTAACTCTCCCTCGCCTAGTTCCCCCATTGGAAGAAGCACAGACCTTAGAGCAACTACTGTCCACTTTCCCAGCTCCGGATGAGGTTTTCACCCCTTTCTAAGTGTAGATAGTAATGATATTCACCAGCGGTTGTTATTAGTTAGAAAAAGGAATCTGAGAAAAAAATAAAAGAGATTCAGTACAAGCTGATAAGTATACAAGTTATATATGCTGTTTCTATTTATTGATAGAAATGGCAAATATAGATATGTTATACTGTCATGTGCTATATAATGATGTTATGCTCAATGATAAACCACACACACAGTGATGGTCCCATTCGGATTATAATGGAGCTGAAAAATTTCTATCGTTTAGTGACAGCATAGCCTGTGTAAGGTTGTAGGACAAAAGCATTAGTCATGTGTTTGTGGGGATGGTAGTGTAAACAGACCTATTGTGCTGCCCATAGTATAAAAGTATAGCACATACAATTATGTACAGTACATAATACTTGATAATAATGATAAACAACTATGGTACTGGTTTATGTATTTACAGTATGTTTTTTCTTATATTTTTTATTTTTTAATTTTCAATCACAGTGGACATACAATATTACAGTAGTTTCAGGTGTACAGCCCAGTGATTAGATATTCAGATAACTTACAAAGTGATCACCCCAGTAAGTCTAGTACACATCTGACCCCATGCATCGTTATCACAATATTTCCTATACTGTAGTTTACATCCCTTTGACTACTCTTATAACTGACATCTTACTCTTCTTCATCCCTTCACCTTTTTCACCCATCCCCCCAATCACCCTCCCATCAATTTGTTTTCTGTACCTATGAATTTGTTTCTGTTTGGACTGGTCATTCATTGTTTTTTAGATTCCACATGCAAGTGAAATAATACAGCATTTGTCTTCCTTGTCTGACTTATTTCACTTAGCATAATACCTTCTAGGGCTATCCATGTTGCTACAAATGGCAAGATTTCATTCTTTTTTAAACTGATATATATATCAGTATATATAGATGTTACAGATATAGATAGAGACAGATATGTCTATACATATGTATCTCACATCTTCTTAATCCATTCACCTATTGATTGACATTTAGGTTGCTTTCTTATCTTGGATATTGTAAATAACACTGCAATGAACATAGGGGTGCCTATATCTTTTCAAATTATTGTTTTGGGTTTCTTTGGGTAAATACCCAAAAGAGGAATTGCTGGGTCACATAGTAGTTCTATTTTTAATTGTTTGAGTCACCTCCATACTGTTTTCCATAGCATGTGCACCAATTTACAATCCAACCAACAGTGCACGAGGGTTCCCTTTTCTCCACATCCTTTCCAATACTTGTTATTTGTCTTGTTGATAATAGACATTCTGACAGGTGTGAGGTGGTACGTCGTTGTGATTTTGATTTGCATTTCTCTGCTGAATAGAGATGTTGAGTATCTTTTCACATGTCTATTGACCATCTGTACGGTACAATACTTTTATTGTTATTTTAGATCATACTCTTCCTGTTTGTAGAAAAGAAGTTTGCTGTAAAACAGTATATACCTTGCTACACCAGCAGCAGCCTTATCCATCTTGGGTTTACTGCATCTCTTGACTGCATCATTTCCTCTCGTGCTTGCTTAATCTTGTGTTGTTTGGTACAGTAATGTGCTCTATAGGTTCATAGCCTAGGAGCAATAGTCTCTATAGACCATACAGCCTAGGTGTGTAGTGGGCTATATCATCTGGGTTTGTGTAAGTAAACTCTGTGATGTTCCCCCAACAACAAAATCGACAAATGACACATTTCTCAGAATGCATCATAACAGTTAAGTGATCAATGACTATATTTCATTGACTTAGACCTAGGTAAGGCTAAGGCAGAAAGGTCCCATCGTGTAAGAGTTTTTGGTCTCTTCATTGTTCCTGGAATGAGTACTAATTCTTTCGGGGGGAGCCATGAGGCACCAGGAGCTCAGGGAGGGGATGAAACAGTGGAAGCCATGTGAGTATGTTACAAGCAGGAATCTGTGATTTGAAAGAGTAGTAACGTTGATTTCTAAAACTAATTAAGCAACAACAAACACATGAAGCTGAAGAAGGAGGCCAGTCCAAGGCAAACATTGGGTTACAACACTATCAGTAAAGGCTTCAGAAGTAACTGAAGATTTACTGACTGTTTCTGACCTACAAACTTTACTACATTTTGCTTATACGGCTGAATCACACAAATGGAAGATAATCAAAAGCAATGGATGTGGTAATTTCCTGGCAGTCATCATTTTGCCCTGATGTGAATTAATCTCTTAAACTTCTTTAAGGCACATTGCATTAATGGTCAACTCTACTTAATCTTCTAAATAACCACAAGAGAAACCAGACTTAACATACATGTAGCAAAGCTGGATTTGTCTTTGTTTTTAATTCCTAAAGCCACCAAACCTAATTTTATTGAAGTTAAACTTTGTTACTAATTAGCTGTATAACCATGGGTAGAAGACCTGATATCTATGATTTAGAATATTCATTCCTATATTATACTGTACTCTAAAGTTCCCTATCAAAAGAAAACTGTGATTTTATAATAAAAAAATAAAGTAAAAAAGTGAAGCATGGTAAGCTATCGGAATTTAATCTGGAGAACGTGGAAAGCATTTTCCTTCTTTTGGAGGGTTGGGACAGGGTGATCACTGGCAGTGTTACTCAGGACAAGGTAAGATTACCCACACACCATACAAAAATGAAGCATTGTTTTATAGGACACCCTTGGATATTACAAGTGACTGGCAATGTATTAATTCTATCAGCTATCGATTCATTCACTCATTCATCAAACATTTATTGAGTGACTGAATTAGAGACACCACTCATACAAGTTCTCAAAGCCCTATAATAATGCTTCATGACAGAGTTTTTCCCCTAGGAAGCTGTTTAAATCATTGAATTCACAGTGAACCTAGTCAGATACTCTGTAAACCTTGCCAACAGGCTGGAAATCTGCTTCTAAGATTACCAAACTACAGCCAGATGTACTGTTTAAAGGAAGCCCATTCTTAATCGTAATCTTACTGTCTTTTACTATTGTTTTTAGGAGATGACTGGTGATTTCTCAAGGACTAAGATATCGAGTAGTTTTGAACTCTCTAACTTTTATTCCATAAGAAGATCTTGAGTACTTTTGAACTCTTTCATTTTTACAACATAAAAATATCTGGTTATCTTCAGTATAGGGAGGAAATTATGAATTACGTATCTGTGAGAGTGGAAAATATCTCTTTCATTTTCCTACAAATTGCCCTCTGGCCCAGCCAGCTGATAAAAGAGAACTTTTCACCCTTGAAATCCTGACAAGGGAGCAGAGAAAGGCGGCACTTATCACTCATTGTTGGGTCTATTCAGGTATAGCTATTAATTTTTAATAACATATAAAGCTCTAAAGTTTCTAAATTTTTTCCTAAAATAAAATTATTCTTACTCACTGTCCTCTTATATGCTTTCTGAATAGCATGAGAAAGGGGTATAGTTACAGTTAGTCCTGAGAATGGAGGATAATCCTGACTCTGACAATAAGGAAACATCGACACGTGAAGGCTATCCATCATTGTCACACCAGCCCAAAGACGAAGAACAGATGCTGCAGGGAGCTCCTCTTGAACTCAGTCATTGGCCCTTCCCTTCCTTCCTTCTAGGGTCTCTGAGCTCTGGCGGTAGAGTAGAGGGATAGAGAAAGACAGGTTAACTTTAACTTTTCTCCCAAGGAAAGCACTCAGGAAACTGTGCACAGCCTATTGAAAAAATACGAGGCTGGTCATTGTGCTCCAGTATGCTGATAAAAAAAAAAAAAAAAAAATTTAAATTAAAAAAAGCAAAGCAGTGAAGAATCAAGCTTAGTTTACTCAGGCAAATGCTTTTGATAAAGCCAGGCTCAAACTCTTAATTATCAAATGTTAGCTAACTAGGTGGCAATCACCCTACCAACACTAAACAGGCTTCCTTTTTTCATTCACTGTTTTAAAGTTCTCTTAAAAAAGACATAGGATAAGTATAAGTTCACTGATATTTTCCAACCTGGCAGGTAGTCTGGGGGCTGTACCAGCTATTGGAAAAAGAAAACTATTATCCTAATTGCCAATTTTTACTGACCCAGTAAGCAGATAGCCTAGGCCCAATCGTTATAGGCAGCTAAACTGTACAGTACTAGATAAATACTCCTGTGTGGCTGCCTTAAAGCAAAGCAAAGGACACTGCTGGATAACAAGCCAGCTGCAAAAATTAACATTAGATCCCGGAGGAGACTGGCATCCCAGGATCACAGATACTATCTCTGGCAAGAGAGATACCTGTTTCAAAAGAGTAATGCTTATTAAAAGAGCAATATGCCATTGCAGACACATTTAAAGCATTCTGCCATCAATTTTAAGATAAGTAACATTGCCTGAAGTTAGGCACAATAAGAAAACTAAAAGCTATGATTCGGCGTTATCATTTGAGATTTACAGCCTAAGGGAAAGAGCTGCACGAAATACAAACTCCATCTCAATTTTGTATCAACACCTTGCAATTAACCATTATCAGAAGCAAACTTGGTATAAAAGGGATTTTTGAACAAGGATATTGGACCATGCAATAGTGGAATTTAATGGGTTGGATCTTGGGTCTTCTCAAATCCTTATAACGTTTTTTTTGCAACCACTTGTAAAAGCCTTGCCAGAAGCAGGGCAAATCCTCCTAATCATCCTTCCGTTTGCGCTAAATCTGAATGAAGATAAGAAGAGAGCACAAATCTGACGGACATATGAAAAGAGACTGATGTCTGAAAAGAAATGATTAAAGAGTTGGGAAATGCTTAGTTCCGCCGAGGAGCAGCCAGGAGACAACGTGGTTGTCCCTGAAAGTGTCCGCTGAGTGTGAACAACAGTCAGAGCCCTTACCGAGCTGAACAGGAGCAGTAAATTGGGGTGAAATTCAGGAAAGAGAAATTTAAATTCAATGTCTCTGATAAAAAGGGTTGCCACATACAGAAACAGCTCCCCAGGGGTAACCATGAGACATCTTCTCAGAGGTTTTCAAGTATCAGGCTTCACTACGAACCAATTTTTCCAGTTCTTTGGGTGGAAAAGCCCCTTGTAAAAGAGCAGGATTCAAATTTTTGGAGGAAATAATTGTCTAACATTCCTGTCAGAGAAGAAAAAGTCTATGGTGGGAATCAACACAGGGAGCTGGTTCTAGGGGAAGCGAGGTGAAAGCAGGCCGCGCACACAGGGAAGAGGCAGGCTATTGGTAAGCAGAGTATTGGTGGGAAACACCCCCAGGCTTAGACTCTTCAGAAAGACAGTGATGGGCCTCTTACCAGCAACAAACGCCAGCAACGACTGTGTGTCGAGAGCAATGGCACAGGCATCTTTAATTCATCAACATGACTAGATTTTTCCTAGCAGTTGCCTCAACAGGTGGTGTCAACCTACCACATAAATCCTTTGTGTCCTTAAGCTAAGAAGTAATTCCCTAAAAACTACAGTAAGCTAGTCTTTGTAATAGTTTCTATTTTTTAACTAACAAGAGCTGTTTCTGCTAACAAAAGTTCAGCATCAAGCAGATTTAGGTTCACATTTCAGCTCTGTTATTTACTGTGTGACCATTGGCCAATTCATGTAACTTTTCAATGACTACCACCACCACCCCCAGTTGAAGACGGGGTAGTCATATCTACCTCTAGCAGCCAGTGTTCTTGGTTGCAAGAATGACACTGGAAAACTTGAGCAGAAAAGGAAGTTGCTGTAGGATATTAGAGAGCTCAGAGAATCAACCGTAGAGGCAGGTGATAAAATGAATGGGAATTAAAAGAGGTGAGTTGCTCCAAGCCACGGGCAAAGGGATGGAAGCTACCTCCATCTCTTCTGTGCTTAGCCATGGTGAGGTGAATTATAAAAAGATCTCTTTCTCTCAAAATTCTAATCGCCATATAGTGACAGGCTTCAGAAACACCTTATCAGATGTTACATCCTATCCTGCACCACAGGTGAATTTTCAGTAGGCATTCAATAAAGCCAGCTGCTTCTGGATGATGGGGAACATGTAAAGTTCAACAACTAACTAACCATGAACTCATTACCTCTGTTAATTTACTATAAAGCTAGTGCTTGGTCGGTGCAAATTGTAGGGGATACTATGAACAAGGTCTTCCGGAAATCCATGATTATTAGGGACCCAAACCAATATCCACTGATCACAACACGTGTGAAACATCGCATAAGGTCGTTCACCTTTCCAGACTTAACAGGTAGCAAATAGGTGCTACTCAGAGATCCTCCCACCAGAAGGACGTGCTTTCCTCGCCCCTTCAGGCCAGGCTGAGAAGAGCTCCAGTTGCACAGTTTACTTCCAGTCGCTCCACTTGCTTCTAGTTCATGCCAGCCTGGGGGTCGAGCTGGTAAGTCAAGCTCAAAACTCCTCCTCATTGAAGGTGTCACAGAGGCCAAACGTGTTTGCTCAGTTGTAAAATAGGTTTTAGGAACTTGTCAGGGTGAAGTGGCATAAGTATTTGAAGCAGTTAATCCAGAGTCTGACATAGAATAAATACCCTAAAATCTAAGTCATTATTGTTACCAAGTACATTCTCAGGTAAGAGCCAACATGCCTAGACAAGGAAATGAAATTAAATACAGGTTTGTCTTGAGTCTACATACTTCACAAATAAGAGTACTGAATAAATACATTAATTGGGTATATACTTAGCATCCTATTAGCATTAAAGTTATGCATTTTTAACCCAGTTAATGGAAACACACACACACACACACACACACACATGCACATTCTTTAACAAATTACCTGATAAAAATAAGACAGGTTTATGGTATTAAATAGAACGAGAAAATTCTAAGCATTTCTCTTGGTAGGAAAATTCACTAGTCTAGTCCAGGAGATTACCAGGGTTCTGTTTCGTCTCCCAAGTCACTGCCAATTATCTAAATGTAGCCACTTCACACAGGCATACTAGGGCACTGAGAAACGAAGCTGTCAACAGAGGTCACACAGCACTACCCTGAAGAGTCAGAGTGGGAGCCTCATCTGTAAAGCCTTCATTCTCTGACAGTGTCGTTATGCTAACTAAATCTCCACATCGTTGACACCAGATCATCTTTTCCCAAACATTAATATAATTACCAGGGGGAAATGAGCACAGGAGACATCTGGAGAAACTCAGAAGCCTGAAGGTGAGAGACTGCTTGTTACACTTCCTCCTACACGATATATTCTAGACTGAAGTTTTCGACTGTCTCTTACAGCGAAAGTGTTAATCACAATTTTCCCTTCAACAGTCCAGCTTTAAAATAACTGAATATTTAATTAATTCTCCATAGGAACCTAAAATATGCAGTTTCTGAACTGATTAAGGAGTGAAAATGTTGCAGTTCTTCTATAGCTCTAACCTAGCTGAATTCAAATGGAATGTTTCAAAATGTTTGTGGTTATACAATCTAAAGGAGGTTTTAAGGTAGAATTGTCTGTTTGCTACATCTGGAAGGTCATGGATGAAGACTTCTGGATAGCTACCATCCTGTTTTGCACAACTACGCTGTCCCTGAATTTAAAGGGGAGGGGACTAATTTTGTGAAAATACATCACTGCGCATTTGTAAGTGGTGGTTCACGGTAAAATTTAAAAGTTCCATAGTGGATATTTTTAATGGGTACTTTCTTAATATTACCTGATAAATTTAAAATTCTATAGTAGAATAAGAAAAATGGCATTCTGGTCTCCACCTAGCTGCAACTGAGTAATTTGATAAACAATTCATAAGACCAATATCTTGGCTGAAATAGTAGGCAGCTCAAATCTGGTTACTTTTAAACCTGAATGACAATTAGGGCATTTGAGCCTGGCCTGTCGTCCCACAAACCGAAAGGTCACAGGTTTGATTCTGGGTCAGGGCACACGCCTGGGTTGTGGTGTGGTTCCAGGTGGGGCTCATCAAGAGGGAACCAACATATGTTTCCCTCTCGTAATCGATGCTTCTCTCTCTCTCTCTCTCTCTCTCTCTCTCTCCCTCTCTCTCTCTCTCTCTCTCTTTCTCCCGCCAGTCCCCTCTCTCTAGAATCAATAAAAGAAAAATGTTTTTTTTAAAGAATTAGAGCATTTCAGGAGAATCATGAGAACATTTCACATATTACAAGGTAACGAAATAGCCTCAATGAGATATAGATTCTGCTTGTTACAAAACAACCACTGCTTCAATGTACCTTAGTGATGGTTAGAATGGTAATGTGAGGAGGAAAGCAGGAAGACATGTGTACTCAGTGGTGAAATAAAGGAACTAGTTGTCATTGCACACACGTTAATCAAAACAGGAGTGGGGGAAGAGAGTCAGAGGCTACACACCCAGGTCAGCAACAGCAAGAATTAGGTCACAGGTGAGGCTGCATTAGGACCTTCAACGTCTAGGAGGTCAGACAAGTGTTCGAGTACCCACAGTAATTTAAATAACAAACAAAATACCTTCCTAAAAATGAACATCTTCATATAAATGTTTGAATGTGCAGTTTCTATTTGAAATATTGGACCTCTTGTTCTAAAAAATAAAATAATGATAGATCAAAGTCTTTCATTGCACAAGAAGCATCCCAAATTTACTCATATTCAAAACTTACTCATTCCAAACTATGTCAACCCCCAGGAAGGTTTGGTCTGAAATTTTTGGGGAGAAAAATGAAACTTATTTGGCTGGAGCGTTGTCTGGATCCTCCTGGTTAATGGGAATGGGTAGCAGCCGGTGGGGGCAGCAGTCAGTGGGGTCTGTTCCAGTAGCCAAGCAGGTCACCGAAGAAATTACTTACCCGTCACTAAAAACAAAAGAGAAATTCCAAAAGAGGAACGGTACAAGAACAACAAAAACAGGTGTGTCAAGTTCAGGGGCTACAAGTGAGCTTTTTTAAATGGGAAAGGAACTGAGAATAATAGGAAGAAACAGATAATAAGGCAGAGTTTATTGAACTCTTCACAGTGAATGTAGGATGAAGTAGGTGGAGTGCTGACTGCTGCACAAATGAGGTGAAGGTGCAAAGCTAGACAGGATGATGTAAAAGCTTATTAAATAAATTGCCTGTTAGCAGGCACTGAGTGGCTAGTGAGAAAGTTAATATGTTGCAAAAAATACCTAGTCATTTTGTTTACTTCCAAAATGCTACTTAGGAATTCAAGGATGGGTGTGCGTTTCTTCCCGAAAGCAGATGGAAAGGCAAGCTCTTCAGCATCAGTCTGGAATGCAGCTTGTTCAGAAGTCCCGCTGTCATGCTGAAGGCAGCCCACTTTTTCAGGGGAGGCCAGCAGAGCAGGCATTTGTCATGCAAAGAGTGGAGGTAGAACAAGATGCACAGAAGGAACATTAGCAGCACAAAATCAGGCCATGTGGCAATAACCGGGGCGTGCTGGGAAGTAACAGCAGCACCTGGAAGAAAATGAGTCATTGTGAATACAGGGGATGTTTGTCACAAGAAGAGAGAGAGAGAGAGAGAGGAGGAGAACAGCAGGTTTTGCAAACAGTGAGCATAACCAACCAAGCTCAGGCCATATTACGGGGGACCCTGGAGAGCATGAAGCATACACAGGTTCACACAACACAAAGGGCCCAGTTCTTCCGATGGATAATCACAGAAAGAGAATCAAACAGCGGGAGCATTGCTTAATAATTTTGCTTTAAGGCCACAAGTAAATTATCTCTTTTAATGCCATATTCTGTCTTTGGGGAGCTTTCCCCAAAATTTGAATTTAAAATGTTTAAGCTATTATCAATAAATCAGCTATTATCAAGAAATTATAATAGGATTTTCAGATTACGATTCTACATTTCTAAGACTACTAACTGGACGGATAAGTAATGGACAAAAGACTTTGCCTGTTGTTACATTCATTGGCTCATTTATTCATTCTTTCAACCAACATTTATGAAGGTCCCGGCACAAGCCAACGCCGCTCCGGCCTCTGGAAGTACCATGTTGAGCCACGTGAGCGAACCTGGGTCCAGCCCTTTTGGTGCTAACATTCCGATAAAGAAGTCTGATATCAATGAAATAATTTCAATTTTGTAACAACAAATGGGATAACTGGTAGAAAGTAAAACCACTGTGCACTATGGGAGCGTGCTTTGGAGAACCTGACGTTGTCCACAGACTCAGGAAAGGTTCTTTCAAAGACATGACATTTTATCGGAGTGCCAAAGGGTGAGTAGAAGTGTTTTTAGGGTCTGCCAGTTTAAGCACGATTTAAAAAGAAAAAAAAAAGCTAAAAATAAGGTGATGGAAGTATCAAAGTCCTGAGAGAGAGAGAGGAGGGCTGTCAAAAGGGTTTTACTGTCCCTTTGTACCCTCTCAAACAAAAATGATATTATTTCCACTGCTTTCAGCTCTCTACCTGAAGGTGAGAATCTTCCAACATTTGTAGGATTCTGGATACCACTGCAAATGCCTGCACCTCTGCAGTGCTGGTGGGCTTTTGTAAAGGGAGGGGTGGAAAAGGCATTTTGATTCTTTTTATTGTCTCCTCCTATAAAAGGCAAACAAGTATAATCCCTAAAACAAAAAAACAGGAACATTAGCAAAAGAATGTCTTTAAACCAGACATTCTGCAGGCATTGCACCTTGTCTTCTGGGGAAAGGAATCACAGATTTTGTTATAACTTGCTAAAAGCAACAGACAGTGGACACTTTGGATCCTATCTGTTTTTCATAAGAAGAAAACATTTTTTATATCAGAGAAGGAAGACCTTCAGGTCTCTGAAAGGTTTATTCTGAGACATTTCCCAAAGAGTTATTGGTGAAGGAGATTAGAATGAGAAATGGGGAAGAATATCCAAGGAACAAGAAATATACATACAGAACGCCCTGGGGTGGAGGATCATGGAGCGTGTGAGGAGCCGAAGAAGTCACTGCAGCAAGGGTAGGGGAACAAAGAGGTTAAGAGATGAGGCTGAAGAAATGACAGATGCCATAAGTCTTCAAAGGCCGTGTTAATGATTTTAATCTTTTTTCCTAAAGCAATGGAGAGCCACTGAAGGATATTTAGCAGGAGAGCAATGACAACAGACGTGTGTTTTTAAAAGATCACATTTTATGCAACTTGGAGAAGAGATTAGAAAGGAGCAGAAGTAAATATAGAGAAAGAGTTACGGGACTACTCTAGTAGCTTAGGAGGGAAATAAGGATAGCTTATATTTAGGATGTTGGCAGTCGAGGTGGAAGAAAATAGACATGAGACTAACAGGATTTAATTCTAAATTGGATTACAGATAAAGAAGACGGAGGTGTCAAGGATAAGTTCTGCATTTTAAGCTTCTTTCTATAAATAGATAAATAATGATGATATTTACTGAGAGAAGAAAACCTTAGTATGAACAGGCTTGGTGGGGTGTCGGTGATGGTTGTGTTTAGCTTAGAAATGTTGAATCTGAGATACTTTGGAGATACTGGAGATATAGATATAGTTATAGATGAAAGTTGCATATTTATCCCACAAGTGAGATTTGTGAGATGATGATATTGAACTGGAATATTGGTGAAGACAAAAAAAATAGATGAGATTATCTAAAGAGAGAATGTACAGTAAGAAAATAAAGAAAGAGAGAGAGAGAGAGAGGATGAAAATCAGAAGAGCGGCTTCACAGGGGCCAAGGATTCTCAGAGGATTAAAATAAGCTGCTGGATTAGTGACACGAAGGTTATTTTTGGTGGTAAAAGGAGTCATCTTTAAAAAAGGGCAGAAACAGCTTCAAAGTGTGTCGATTAAGGAGTAAGGGGGTGGCTAGGCTAAGTGTAGACACAAGTCTTTCAAGAAGTTGTCTGTCAAAGGAAGATTAGTACAAGAGAGAAAAATGAAACTGGGCTACGTCCACAAAAAATATAAATGGATGAGGCTGGAGCATACCTCAAAGCTGAACAGAAGGTTCCATTAAAGAGGGAAAGGTTGAAGATCCAAAGGGGAGAATGGGTTACAGAAAGTATAGTTTTCCTGAGGCAGCAGAAGATGTGATCTTGACTACATGTATAATGACAAACCTTAGAGAGGAAAAAATAGAGAAGTAAGTTGAGAACATTCCCTATGATGGCTTCTATTTTCTTTGTAAAGTAAAGGATAAGGCTACCCCCAGAGTGTGAGAAAAGAGATGGGATTTGTGAACTGGAAGTTTGAGAAGAATAGTGGTCTTACACAGTCCTTGCAAGGAATGGGTAAACAAGTTAATTGGAGTAGCACTGATGGACTTCCAGATAATGTTGAAAGACCAATTCAAGTTGTTCAGTCATGAATTCCTGCTGGTTTATATTTGCCCCCACTCTAACACTTTTCTCTAACAAGTCTGCAGCCACCTGGCAATAGAGATAGAGAAAATGGAAAACTAGTGTTGAAACTTTCTGTGATGTGTATAATAAAGACAGAAGTATAAGGTACTTTGGAAACTTAGGAAGAAATATGATGGAAAGGTCATTTGTAGAATCTAAGATCTGGAAGAAAGTAAAGATAAAATAGGCTAATGAGCAGAGAGAAACCAAAGCTGTCAACGGAATCAATGCTCACATGAATGTGAAGTATGGTCATAGTACAGGTAATTGAACAAGAAATTTTGAAAAATAAAAGGCTTTAATCCAAGTGGTTATCAGATTTGTGATTCAGAAATAGAGTAGTGTTGGGTGTTTTCTGCTCCAGGATATGGTCATGGGATGGGTAGAAATGGAGTAGATGAGAAAGCGATTGGAGAAAGGAAGTCAAGAAAATGGGGGCCAAGGTGTGGAGTGGGTCATACATTTATATGTAACAGTAGAAACTGGGTGAGAAGACCACTTCAGACCAACAGAGAGTGGAGAATGATGAGATGCCATAACAATGAGAAGGTCTTAAGAGAGGCTGGCAGAGCCAGAAGACATGAGTCTCAATGAAGCATGATTTTCAACAAGACTGTAGAAATTATAAAGAAATAGGAATGAAGGGCGAGGATGACACCAGCTCTGTCTCTTATCCCAGAGGTACATGAATATGAAAAAGTGAGTGACCTCCTCCTCCCTCTAAGAGCCTCTTCTCCAAGGCAACCCCAAAGTCTTAGATTCTTCCTCTCCAGGCATTTTCCCTTGTCCTTCAAAATCTATCATTTCTTTCATCAAGAGCCTCTGAAACCACATAAACATGTTTTCAAAAATAGAAAGTTGATTTACTGTTCGAAAGATTACATTTTCGTTTAATAAGCTCAACTGTGAGATAGTAAAAGCAGCTGCTACAGGCCTAGCCAGATAATCTCAAAAGGAAATCAGGGTAGCATTCCACTTTTCTGAAAGTCTATATCCAGGTTTAACTTTTACAGTAAGACCTTCAAGGGACGTTCAGCAGAGACTCATAATCACAATCTATTCAGTTGGTATATTTGTATTTGATTCTCAATATGTCTATTATAGCATATTTTCACACTTGCACATCTCCACAGTTACAAGGTCTTACTTATAATGAGTCATAAAGAACATTTCTTTGGTAAGTGGAATTAACATTCCCACATGAACTTGAGACATTGAAATATTAATAGCCTCCCAAGCCTTTTGGTTTTCACTGTGATGCCTGCAATACTTTCATAAAAGTTTAAGATCATTAAAATAAAATGTAGGTTTAAAATAAAAAAAAGTTTTTAAAGCTATTCTTTCTACTGTGGTTTCAAAATTTTTCAAGATAGGGGGAAAAACTAACAATAAAAGCCATCATGAAGTAAAAAGCTTCTCTTGAGGTAAATACTGAGGCAATGGAGTTAGTAATACTTTAAAAAATGTCATTGCACCATACTGAGAAAGAATAAACTCTTAATATTTTGTTTTTACTCTGTGACATTTATGGCTAATCAGTATGACTTCCTTGATAGTCTGTGTGGGCATTAAACTAATACTACTCAGTGAAAAGTGAAAAGCTCAAACTTTGAGATTTCCCCCAAAGCTGTAGTATTACTGGTTCATTGGGGCAAATGGGGCAAAAAAATACTCCTGAGAAACTTTGATCACAAAGAAGACATCTCTATGCAAAATACTGAAGAATTTGCCATTAAAAAGGCAGGGGAGGGGAGTAGGGATGGTGGGCTCAGGCATAACTCTGTTACATTCAGGGGTGAGAATAAAAATAAAATGTGTCCGAGGGAAGAGGGCCATAAGAGAGGGTTTCCCAAAGAGGTGCAGACTATTTGCAGTTTTTAAATGGACTTCAGGTTATGAAAGAGTGAAAGGAATAAAACGGTTGAAGATGAACGAGTGCTAGATGTACCAAAGAAAAGTAATCAAAACATATTTGCTTCAAAAGAAATAGACTTGCAACTGCTAGAAGAGAAATGAAATGAGGTGAAAATATTCAAAGAAGTCAGAGAGAAAAAAAAAGAAAAGAAGTATCCTAGGTCAGCAGTGGAAGAATATCCCCAGTGACATTGGAGTAGGGGACTGCCCTGTTCCAGGATGACTTCATCCTAACTTAACTGACTTCATCTGCAATGACCTATCCGCAGATAAGGTCACGTTCTGAGGGGATTAGGGCTTTGGGACCTTGGCCCCAGAGCAGGGCCAGCGGTGTCCCTGTGATTACTGCTCTTTCAGCTTCTCTTTGGAGCCCCTCTCTCTATAAAACTCCACCATGGGTGGGTCCCTGTACCAAATTAAAGACACAAACCTTGCCGTTTCCTCCATTCCTTTCCCAAGGGCACAGGGCAAAATGCCTCTATCTCACTTCATGCAGATGCACTTCTTACAGCCCAACCTGTAAGTTCAGACTTGTCTGAATTCCAGGCTATATTCAAACAGGGACATCTATTTCACTTATTTATTAAACTTTCTGAAATGGAAGTTCTGTCAATGAAAAACAAGAAAATTCTTGTCATGACTGGGAGAAACTGAAAATGTAAGAGAAATGATATAATGGAGTGAGGCTCTGTCCTTTCGGTGTGCCAGGGAACGAGGGGACCTATTAAAATATAATATGTAGAAAGCTCTCAACAGAAAGCACAAAGCCAAAGAGTTTAAAGAGCAAAGTAAACATTCCCAGCTGTTAGGATATTCCTCCAGTACAAGCTAGAAAAAACAAAAGTAAAATACTGGAGTAAAATAACAAAAGACAACATTCAAGCAACAACTTTATCGACAGAATCAAGACTCATAAGAGAAAGTAAAAAATCAAGCAAGATGGAAGACATTTTATACATACATTTCAAGGATGCAAGAGGAGAATAAAGGGTGATGGTGGACGTAGGAACTAATAATAGACTGAAGTACAGCCAGAAGAAAAGGAAAAAAACAAATGATTTTTAAAAGGAGCATTGCGGAGAATTGTTTCCAGAACAGTGTATTAGTCCAGAAAGGACTAATTCTTCTATTTAATTTTTTTAAAGTTACAGTTTACAATCATTGTTATTTTATATTAGTTTCAGGTGTATAGCATATTAGTTAGATAATCATATACTTTATAGGGTGTTACCCCTGTTATTTCTGGTACCCATTTGGTACCATCCGTAGTTATTACACTTTTATTGAGAATACTTCCAATGCCGCGCTTTACATCCCATGACTGTTTTGAAACTACCAGTCTGTACTTCTCAGTCCCTTCACCGTTTTCACCCAGACCCTCAAGCCCCCCTCCTCTCCATCAACCATCAGTCTATTCTCTGTGTCTATAAGGCTGTTTCTGTTTTGTTTTATTTATATTGTTCTTTAGATCCACATTTAAGTGAAATCATGTAGCATTTGTACCCAAGAGCCCATCAATAGACAAGTGGATAAAAAAGCTGTGGTACATTTATTTATACAATGAACTATTACCTGGCCACTGAAAAGAATGAAATCTTACCATTTGCGACAACATGGATGGACCTGGAGGGCGTTGTTCTAGAAAGGACTAATGCTAAGGGAGCTGCGGTGGAATTTGTGAGTGTTGCCCAGATCCCTGGCCACCAGGGAAGCAACCCCAGCTACTGGGAGTGCTGCAGGCTTTCAGCTGACAGCTCCTTCAGGGACTGCCTCAGCTGGAAAGAGAGCCCTACCCACAGTCAGTCACACCCCTCCCCAGTATAGCCCACAGCCCATATCCAGTAATAGTTCGATGCAGGAAAGGCCCAGCCACCTCGACACAGCCGAGGACCATCCTGAAGGGCCATTCTAGTTCCATAGTAGCCCATGGACCTGAATGAGACTGCCATTAGATCAGCATCACAGCTTGATTTCTCCATCTACCCCATTCTGCGTCTTCCTCTCCCTTCTTTAGGAGTTCATACTAGAAACAATGCATAATTAATATCCTGCCCACTAAAATCCATTTCAGAGCCTGCCTTCCTGGGAATCCGACTTGTGAAGGAAGGTGATTCGTTTATATGAATAGGCATATGTGAATGTATATGCCTATTTATATAAGTTCATTTGTTTATTCAAATGAGTTTATATGAGACCTTAAAAATCAGTGGTGTGTTAGTACCTTTGGGCTGCTATAACAAAATACCATAAACTGAATAGATTATAGACAACAGAAATTTATATTTTACTTTTGGGTGCTGGAGAGTTCATAACCAAGGCACACAAATTCAGTGTCTGGCGAGGACCAGGTAAATGGTGTCGTCTCACAGGGAGCTCACATGGTGGAAGAGGCAAGGGAGCGCCCTCGGGCCTCTTGTATGAGGATACTAATCCATTCACAAGGGCTTTGCCTTCGTGACCTAATTACCTGCCTAACACTCCATCTTGAGGTATCATCACATTGGAGATTAGGTTTCAACACGTGAAATTTGGGCGAACACAAACATTTACTCTCTAGCAAGTGGTGTAAGTAAATAAGATGCTAAGCAGAGGGAGACCTTTTGTGTTTATATCCTTGTGACTTTGTTCTTTGAAACCCCAAAAATTATCTGAGAAACCGTTTGGTTTTTAATGTTGTATATGAGAAAGGTCAATAGTTTAAAGAAACAAATATATTATAAATAAAGTGTTAGAGAAAGACAATTGGCACTTGAGGCCACTAACACTGTTAATAAATTTTTTATGTAAATCATATTATTAAGCCTGATATATATGGTAGAAAGACGATGGACAAGGCACAGCATTCTGCCAATAGGAGATGAAGCAGGGGCATTAGTGGATAAAGAGAAACAAAGAAGCGAGATAGGGAAGGGGCTCTGTTCAATGCCGGGGCCATATGACACCCATGAGCTGTCCTGTCATGAGGAGCGAAGCTGAAAGACGAAGGGTAAGTCCTGGTGAAATTGTGGTCCTTCATTTCAGTTTATGCTTGAGCCCTACAAAGAGGAAGGATATCCTCTGTTGGCCTGGGGAAATACTAGATTTTGTAGAAGAGCTTTGGTGCTTAAAGAAGGGGCAGGTAACTTACTCTTATGAAACGGTTTTAGACTGCAGGAGCGGTTTCTGGGGCCAGCTTTCTCTCCCATGGTTGGTTCTGATTATCATTTTAAAAGTGTGCTTTTAAACACACTTTTAAACTAACAATGGCAAGTTAAATTCAGACATTTAAAAGTATGCCGTCATTCTATATTAATTGACATAAAAACAAGTCAATGACATAATAAAAAAATTTCAAAACTGCAGGTAAATGACCTCATTAACATAAAATACTGCTATCTCCATAAGTGGATTTAGGTACCCAGTTATCATTGGATAATGGGTTTTTGAAGGATATTTTATATACTTTTATACTGGTTGAATGTTCTATGACATCATAAAAACCCATATAATGTTTTTAATATTCAGTAAATAATGAAATCAAAGAAGAACACAAAAAAGAATCTATCTTGGGGTAAAGACTTTCCTGTACAGTAAAAATATGAAAGCCTGTGTGAAGAGAAGAATTTGTCCAAAATGGTGACATAAAGAAATAGAAGTTAAGAAAATCTCAACTTTTTTTAAAAAAAGGAAAACATGAAATTCAGCTCAATTATTGAGAAGTTGAAAGTGTTAGGAGACAATTCCCCTGGATTTCTTGCTTTCCTGCCTGACCTAAGCTTTCTGAGTGAGGGATAGGTGTGAACAGCGAACAGCCAGGAAGCTGCAGGGAGTGTGAGCGTCAGGAGGGACTGAGAGATGTGCCTCTCCAGAGACACCCCGGGGACATTTACTTTCCACCCAGAGACATTTGCTTACTTTCCAGGATAATGAATCTCTCTCTCCCTAGAGGGCAGAATGGGCGGATGTCCCAGAAATTCCATTGAGCTCAGAGTTTGCTAATTTGGGGTTCTTTTCTTGTGAGGTACTCTCACCAAGTGCACAGGTAACATTGGACACTCATCACATCATCATCTGGGAATGGAGGCGTGGGAACATAATGCTGCTCTGGTCACTGTTTCCGCTGTAACAAATGGTCCTCTTCTCTGACCCGGGGCAGGCTACATATACAGAACTGGGGCAGGCTAAATGCCCCCGTTGAAAGGCTAACTTGTCTTTCAAGGAGAGTGAAAGCTTCAACCCCTCACAGTCGGGGATATAGCAGAAACGAAGTGTAAATTGTGTTTTGGGAAAACTGGGAAAAGAAATGTAAATATTTTAAATTTAATAATACTATGATAATCAAATGTAAGTCCTTAGAGTTCACAATCCTGTGCCGGTATAAAGAGACAGTCTCAGTAATGCATAATTATAATCTCAAACTCAAATAGGATACTGATGCACACCGGTAGCATCACATCCTTCAGACATGACACATACCTTACTGAGTTTCTGTTCAATAGATAGAGCTGTCAAATTTGATGTTTTCATACAGAAATAGACATTGGATATGTATGTGTCTATACTATATCTATGATCATCATGTTTTTCTTCAGCCTTCCTGTCTTCTTTGACCAGACGTGGTGTCTTTTGTTTTATCCCCACCCTTCCTACCCAGCGCTAGCTTACTCTATTTTCACTGTGTTGAGATTGTTGCTTCAATAGTTTTTGCACTTCCTCAACTCTGAGTTTTGAGATCTTCCATTTGCTGTTTTTTACCATGAGGTATATTTTTTGCCCTTGAAGTTTATCAGTTTTGTCCTGTTTCTCAGAAAGACAAATAACAGCCAATGACCACCATGGACTGATGGAAGAAGGGCTGTCGGCCCTGTCAATCATCCAGTGACTCTCTTCCCTGTTCTACAATGACTTTACTACAAAAACTATCTAGACCTTGAGAGTTTCCCCCAAGTACCCTGAGGGAGAGGGACGCATGTTGAGAAGTGGAATTAAATGTCAAGAATAGCTCTCCTGACAGTGCTCTTAAAACGTCCCAGGTACTCTAGCAGTGAAAGCAAACCGTTGGAATTCTCTTTACCTTCTTCATATTTGGTCAAGCTGCTCCCTCTCAGTTGCTGATTTCTTCAGGTTGCAATCTTATCATGCATTATCAGAACAAACATTTTTGATTGTTTTATTCAAAAGGTCTGCTTCAGAATAGGCTATAAAGATGTTCCCTGGAAAATTGACTATTGTCGCTTAAATGCACATTTATCTCAGAGCTCTAAAGAACTTTTAGTAAGTTTCTACATTTACATAAGATTAATGTGCATCACAACTATTACACTTTCAATGTCTTTATTTTTGCCTTTTTAGTGTTACTTCCTTAACCCATTTCTTTTCACTGAATTCTTTAAAACCTCAGCACTCTCCCCTTGTCAAAAAAAAATACTTGGGTGAAGTCTTTGGTAGATAATATTGCATCGTTTCTAAGATTGGGGTGGGTGCCCTTCTCCATCTAGGGTGTCTTCCATTACTGAGTCTCATCCTACCCACAGTAAATATTGTTTTAAAAAAGATTCCCTCTCTTGTTCTGCCACTTAATTTATACTTCTGATGCATAGGAGACTGTAGGAAGGTAGAAGGGTGCCCAGCAGAGGCGTCACTAACTTGAAGACACAGTTGACTCTTGACAACACAGCTTTGAACTTCACAGGTTCCCATACATACCGATGTTTTTTCAAGAAATACTGTAAATATTTCTCTTTTTTAGATTTTCTTAATAACATTTTATATTCTCTAGCTTACTTTGTTGTAAGAATACAGAGTATAATGTGTATAACATACAAACTGTGTGCTAATAGGATGTTTATATTATTGGTAAACCTTTTGATCAATAGACTATTAGTGAAGTTTTGGGGGAGTCAAAAGTATATGTGAATTTTTGACTGCATGAGTAGTTCATACTCCTAATCCCCAAGTTGTTCGACAGTCAGTTGTACAAGTGTTTGGAAGAGATATTATCTATGTCAGTTTAATCCAGAAAACTTTCTTCGAAATATCTATTCAAATTAGGCTGAGACCAATTAGGTGTTTCTGGGTCACACCTTGGATCACCAAAGCACAGCAATTCCCCTTACCTTGATGTACCACACGGAGAAAAGAAGTGGTGGGAAGCCGGCATCTTCTTGGGAGTGATATTTCAGGGTTGGGATTAGCAAAGTACAAGAATACAAGAATATAAGAATAAACTGGAAACGAATTGAGATGTCAGTGCATCAGATCCCAGCTGTGAGTGAAATAGGACTTTCAAGTTCATCTCGACTTAGCTGAGGTACCAGCAGAAGATAGGCAACAGTGAAAGATGATGCTAAAATTCAAAGTGCTTTTGTGAGTTCTGGGTTGGGAGAAGGTCAGCTTGGGTCCTGAGGTAGGAAAAATATGGCAAATAATATAGGCGTAGGGATGTGGGGATAGCCAGACTGGTAGGGGGAAGAGAGGCCAGTGGGAGGGGATAGTTATCTTGCTTTGTTGTCTGCACTATTCCTCAAAGTTGTTTCTTTCCCTCTAGCCTTTCTTCTTATGTTTATTCCTTCAGTAAACAATCACAGAACAGGTAAGATTAACAGGATGTTGTACTAGCAACATGCAAATTAGATAAGACAGCGTTCCTACCTTAGTAATTACCCTATTACAGGAGATTATAGTCAAGGCCTATATTTTTTAAACTATGCGCAAAGAATCAATACTGTTCTTATAAGCTATATTTTCTGACATTTTGTTTCTGCGGTCAAAGAAGTTTGGAAAGTGCCTATAATATACCACTGTTAGATAATCACAGTGCTTATTAGCACAAGAAAGGTACTAATATGTCTTGCAATACAGACATTTTTTAACCCATTATTTCATCAATTTACTTGGCCTATTTTGTTTCTTGTAATAATTTGTAATATCCTAAATGAGGAATATTCTTTGAACATACAGGGTGGGGAAGAATTAGTTTTATAGTTGTATATATGGAAAATAATACAATAATTAATAAATAATAATACAAGAATAAACCCTGAGTTTCACATACTCACCACTGTAAACCTACTTTTTCCCCACTGTATATTTACAATGGGTGATTTAAAGTATTTGTCTAGCAAGACCAACATCTGTACTGCCTAGGGGCAATTTCTTTCTTTTTTTAATTTAATCTTTATTGTATTTTTTTACATTACCATTTAGTCCCCTAATACCTCCCTTCCCCCAGCAATCAGCACCCTGTTGTCCGTGTCCATAAGCCCTTTTACTTTTTTGCTCAATCCCTCTACCCCCTAACCTCGCCCCCCACTGGCTGTCATCCTGCTCTCCATCTGTGAGTCAGTCTCCATTTTCCTTGTTAGTTCAGTTTGTTCATTAGATCCCACATATGAGTGAAATCATGTGGTATAATTCTCTGACCGGCTTATTTCACTTAGCACAATGTTCTCCAGGTCTATCCATGCTGTCACAAAGGGTATAATTTTTCTTCTTTTTTACACCTGAGTAGTAGTCCATTGTGTAAATATCCCACAGTTGTTTTATCCACTCATCTACTGATGGACACTTGGGCTGCTTCTATATCTTAGCAACTGTAAATAATGCTGCAATGAACATAGGGGTGTTTATGTTCTTTCGAATTAGTATTTTGGGCTCCTTCAGATATATACCCAGAAGTGGGATAGCTGGGTCAAAAGACAGATCCATTTTTAATTTTTTGACATACCTCCATACTGCTTTCCACAGTGGCTGCACCACTCTGCATTCTAGGGGTAATTTTTATTGACTCCTTTTAAAAAAAAAAATGTATTAAATTTATTGATGTGACATGGGTTGATAAGATTATATAAATTTTAAGTATATAATTCTATAATAGAGCATCACTATGCTGTGTTGTGTGTTCACACTTAAAGACAAGCCTCCTTCCATCACCATATATTTGACCTCCCTTGACCCTTTTCTACCTACCCCCACACGTTTTCCCCTCTGGTAGCCACTGTACTAACGCCTGTGTCTATGAGTTTCAGTTTATATCCCACATATGACTGAAATCATACGGTTCTTGTCTTCTTCCTCTCTGACCTATTTCACTTAGCCTGATTCCCAAGATCCATCCATTTCGTCACAAATTGCAGTATTTCATCTTCTTATGGCTGAGTGGTATGCATATATATACCACATCTTCTTTAAACATCTATCGACTATTTTTTATCCTGTGAGTTAAACTTGCCTTGCGGGTAGGAATCATCACACAGAGAGAGCTCTGAATCAGATCAAATAAAAACAAGCCCTGAGAATGGAGCTCTTCAGTGAACTGCCCGACAAGTCAAGTAGCGACAGCCCTCTGGGGATGAAGCTTTTGGGCAGTTCCAAAGCTGTTCTCCACTCCACCCCCTCCGGTGTTTGCTGTGTTGCTGGTTTTCACAGCTACCATAGTTATGAAGCTGTTGGTTTTAAAGGACAGCGGACTTGGAGAGGGAGATGGGATTAGGGCAAGTTAAAATGTCACAAGCCTTACTTACTGTTTTGTTTTTGTTTTTGAGATTCTCCCATTTTTTAAAAATAAACACTCCTTGGGTTGTTAAAAGCTTTTAGTTCATTTAGTTTTTACAAGTGTTCTTATTGCTTTTACAGATGAGCTGATTTTCAAAAATCCTTTCTCCACTCTTCCCAACATGCATTTTTTTTCGATGCCACTGTGCCTTTATGCCTGTTATCCCCCGTGCTAGAAATGTTCTTGTCCTCTGTTTATGCTGTATTCAGATGTTAAATGTCTCATCTTCAGTATCGACTTCACTGACCTCCGTATCTTCTTCCCATTCCAGGTAGAATTATTTATGACTCACATGACTTGTTCATACATTTTAGAGCAGTAATCACATAACCTTAGGCTCAGCTGTTTCAGAGCTCCACGTCTGGTTATGAATGGCGTGTGTTACACACCCCAGGTGCACTACTCATAGTGACCTTGAATGTGCTCACTGGGGTTACATAATGAACAGTTTGTATGCTGTACCTGGGTGCCTTGTATCTAACTCCACCAGGTATCATGTAATACTTAAAATAGAAATAGGCCCTAGTTCAAATCTGTTTGCCCAAGATTAAGTCCAGAACTTTTTCAAAGTAAATACGCCATAATTTTAAAAGATGATTAAATGATATATATTCTCCCTATCCTTATTATAGATCACAGACAGGTTCTTCTTTAGAAAAACTTATAATGTAGAAAATGAACAAGAAATCAAAATAACTGGACTAAATAGAGATCAATACCTGTCATGGGCTAAGAATAAAATTCCTATTATCTTCACAGCAAGGGGGAATGATTAGCAAATTTAATGAATTGACCTTCTGTTTATTATGGGATTTCTACTTAATTCATGCTTTAGGCCTTAATTATACATGTTCCCATATGCCTTATTAAGAAATCCTTAGGTTGCAAGAAACAGAAGCTGCCTAGAAATAGATGAAATAAAGAGGAATTTTTATAAAGAATCAAAAGTATTTCATGAAAATCAAGTACAAAACTTGAGCAGGATCTCTCAAGAAACTGAAAGGTAAAACTATGAAGTCCATAGTTGAGGTCACTCCTATCTCTCTGAGACCACTCTCTTTACTTTTTATTTTCTCTCTCTGCACATCAGCTTTTCTTTTTTTTCTCCCAGAAGACCTACTTTCTCTGGGTCAGCATGTCCAAGGTCATCACAGACCAAACCTCGGATTTTCTCTCTCTTAAGTCATCTCATCAAAATAACTAGAGCTTCTGAGTCCTTGTTTCAAACTCTCACAAGAGTGAATCTTTTGGACAAGCTCAGATCAAGTGTGAACAGCAGGGATGTGGTTGTGCTCAGGGGGCAGGGTTACATGGCCCACTTGCTACCAACCTAGAGAAAATGGGCAATGAAGACAGTGCTATAGGATGCGGAGAGTTTAACTGGACAGGCATCTGTATTAGCCTGTTAAGGTTGCCATAACAGGATACTACAGACCGTATGGCATAAACAATACGCTCTTATTGCTCACAGTGCCAGAGGCTAGAAGTTCAAAATCGAGGTGCCAGCAGGGTGGTTTCAGGTGAGACCTCTCTTCCTTGCTTACAGACAGCCACCTTGGAGAGAAATCTCTGTTACCTCTTTCTCTTCTTATAAGGACACCAGTCACATTGGATTAGAGCTCCATCCTTATGACCTCAGTTAACCTTAATTATTTCCTTAAAGGCCCTATCTCTGAATATGAAGGTGAGGACTTCAACAACGAGTTTTGAAGGGACACAGTTCAGTCTATAACATCATCCCAAAGGGTATCTACCATGCCATAGAAAATGACTTCTGAGTTTACTTTTGGAGTATGATGCATACTGTTTTACCTACTAATAGCCATTAATGGTCTATAATAGTTAGAGACTTATTAAAGAATAACTAATGAATTGGTTTTTCTTCTTCATGACCAATATCCTCACATGTGTATATGCATGTGAAATCTGGTCATGCATATTTAATTCTCAATGATCAAGACAAATGAAGATATAGAGTAGATACTCGCATTACCTAGAAATAAAGAGCATTATTACAACTGTCTATTCAAATGATCAAGCATCCTACAGAAAGAAACAGTCCAATTCAGAAGACCCACACACTTCTGATTGAGTAGGAAGGGATGTTCTACAGGAGTCATGTAGACATCGCCATTCTGTTGACATTCTATTCAGCAAAGGGGAGGCTGTACAGCAAAAAGCATGAAACTGGCCTCAAAATAACAGAAGTAGACCCGGCTGAAACCTAAGGGGACTCTTTATAGTAGGTAGAGGTCAATTTAAATACAGAAAATTTACCAAGTGGTAACTCAGAGGACAGTAACTAACCTCTAATAGGGACCAAACAATCCTGCTCTAAACAAATGCTGCTTAGCTCTGTCGTGGAAAACCATCCACCCAAAGCCAATGACTTACTTATTCAAATACTGTCTGGGTGCCACTCCGAAAACAAAAATTCTAATATTATCTCAGGAGCTCAGGGATATTGTTCTGCTCCCAGCAAATATTTCTGAGCATTTTTGGCTCTCAGGAAACTAGTAACATGGAAACGTAATTAAGTCTTGAATCATTCAGCAACTGCCCTATGCAATGCTACCCTAATCCTGCTGCTCGCAACTCAGCTGCCAAAACGAGGGAAGGAAACTAACATGGGCTGAGCAGCACAAACATTATCTCATCTACTCAGAACATTTTAATTTCACGTAAGGTTACTAATAATCAGACAACTCCTTTAAAAATACAGAAAATAAGAAATAGACTAAAATCAACCATGTTTGTCAATAAATTACTAATTATCATTTTTATGTTATAAAGCTATGGAATATATGCAATGTAGAGTAATGGTTAAGAATAAGGACACTGGGATTAGAATGTCAAGGTTCAAACCCCAGCTCTACCCCTCACTAGCTGTGTAACCTTCAGCAAATCATTTGATCTCTCTGTGCTTCAGGGTCTTCATTCTGAAAACAAGGATAATAACTTCTACTTCATAGGACTGTTGGGAAGATTAAAGAATAATAAATGTAAATGCTTAGAGAAGCTCATGGCACAGGATCAGTATGATGTTTCTTTTTGCTTTAATTATAATTTCTGTTATTTCCATGTTAGCTACTATGGCAGGCAGACTCGAGATGGCCTCCCATGATCCCCACTTCCTGCTATTCATGCCCTTGTGCAATCTCTTTCTCTTGAGTGTGGGTAGGATCTGTGAGTTGCTGCTAACCAATAAAGTGCAGCAAAGGTGCCACTCCTGTGATTAGGTTACAGAAAACTGAGGCTTCTGTCTTGCTCGCATACTTCCTCTACTGCTTCATTGGCTTGCATGTGTTAATTAAACACACACAGACTCCAGTCCAGCAAACCACGAGGAATTGAACTTTGCCAACAACCATGAAAGCTTAGAAGTAAACCCTTCCCCGGTAGAGCCTTCAGATGAGGTCCCAGCCCTGGCCAATGCCTTGACGGTAGCCTGTAAAAGACGTTGAAGCAGAGGACCCACCTGAGCATTGCCCAGATTCCTAGTCCTCAGAACTGTGGGATAATGAGTGTACTTTAAGCCGTTAAGTTTTGTATCTACAGCAGCAGATAGCTAATATACCAAGGTAATTCTTAACACAAAGTGATTGCTCAAATAAATATTCTTTCTCTCCCCATCCTCAGTTATATATACTTTTAATGTGATTTTTGCCTTGATATTATTCTTTAGAGCATTGTCTAATGTATCAGGCATGTGGGATCTGCCCAAACTTGACTCCTATCTCTTTTTGTAATCATTACTCTCTTGCTTTGATTCAGTTTCTTCAACAATACTAGCCACTCTTTATGAAGTCCCTACATGTGGCATGCATAGGTGTGTGCTAAGTGTCTTACGCATATTATCTCACTCAATAAAAAAGGCATCATTACCTTCACTTCACAGGTCAGGACACTGGTGTTGTGAGAAGTTGAGCCCCCCTTCCGGGGCCATGGCTAGATACTCCAATTTCTCTAAACAAAACAGAACAAAAAGCCACCACTGCTTATGATCACAGCTGTCATCAAGATAGATACTATTTTTATGCGAATAGTGCACAGAGGCCTCCAAGATGTTATTCCTTTTCTTTCTTCATTTCTTTCTCCTAGAAAATTCTCATGCATCAGTGACCATTTGATCTGTCTTTCTCTGTGTATTTACACTGCAGTCAAACAATGCTCACGCTGAGGGGCCACTGCATCTAGTTGCTTGTCCTATGTTAGGGGACATCTTCATACACAGCTATACCTGGGAAAAAATAGGTGGTGATTTTAATAGCTCCGAATCAGGTCAAATGCTATTATTACAATATGCAAAGAAGCCTCCAAAACATTTTTTGCTGTTGAAGTTATGGTTTAGGCAGAAACAGAGCTGAGATTTATACCCACAAACATGAAGTTTAAAATTATGGTTCTTATGACAATCATAACTTACCCTCAAGCACACAGGTAGTATTTTTAGTCGTTAGGTTATAGTAGGAATTCTGCAGCCTTAAATATATGTGTGATATGTTCAGATTACAGCTAATACAAGATTGGTTCGTTCAGATTTCCTTTACTCTAAGGTTGTTTATATTTACACACAAGCTGATTCACTTGAGTGTGACTTTTGCACTTAAAGAAATGTGCATTTGAAATTCAAGGCGGTAATAATTACTTGCAAATTTAAAGTAGTTAGAGCTTAAAATAGGCAGTGTTGGAGCTCAGCACTCAATGACAGGTAGTGGGAATAAGATAACCTCAGAGCACAGTGAAACATTTAAGCTCAAGAGACTCAGAGGAAGGGAGTTTGTCTTGTTTATAAGGTAGGAGAGAAGTCTCAAGGTTAAAATAAGCCAGACAGGCTAATGTGTGTGTTATATTTTATGTACTAATGATCCTGATACACACATTCAAGTAATTCTTCTAAATGCGTTCATACATTGAGAGTCACTCTCTAAAAACAGTGTGAGGTTGATACGAGCATTTAATCTTGAAAACTAGCATGCACTTGTGTGCCTGGGCCTGAAAATAAATTCTGAAGAGGAAAGGAGAAACAGGTTACAAGACAAAAGGAAACAATATATATTTAGCCTCCCCCTTCTGTTTGGTTTGCTCAGGTACCAGTGGCTACTCTGGGAAAACTGTAAGTGGTTTGGCCTCAGGATATGATTAAATTTTCTGAGTCAGTCTCAGACACCAGGGGAGAACGAGGCCCGACACACTGCATTCTGGGGCCTTTTACTCTTGTAGAAATGTAGGTTTCTGAAACAATGTGTAGATATCCAAATTCTTCTCTATTGGTAAATACTACATATGCAAAGATATCAAATAATTTTCTCCTCACATACACCAGGATGTTCTTTCTTCTCTCAAAATTTGAACTATTTGACAACATCGAGCTCTGGAAGGTAACCAGGAATGTAAGATCACTCAGGAGTGCTGGAAAGATTTGGAGTCATTTTAAATGGACAGGAAACATGGAGGAGGTTATTCGAAACTTAAAACTAGTATTTTATTTGGTTTTCCCCTCAGCTTTGAATACTCAACTGTCAAAATTCTAGGTTTTAGAAAATAATATTTGTTTAAAAGGACTTATCACAAAACAGTCTATAATTTTTTTTCTTTCTGTTCAAACATGCAAGTAAAATTGTATCATTTTCCTTCACCAGGAAGCTTCCTATGGCTTCCTGATGCCTACAGAACTGCCGGGCTTTTTAGCATAACATTCAAAGCTCTTTACATCAAACACTCTTCCTCGCTCAAGAGAATGTGCTTCATTCACAGGAATCTGTAATTCTGCCCCCAAAGGCCCATGTGCTGTCACATTTTCAAGGAGCTTATGCTGTTCTCTCAACCCGGCAGGAAAAACCTTCTTTGCTTGCTTCTTAAGGAAATCCTCCTCACGCTGCAAGTCTTTGCTCCAACGTTACCTTTTGCTTGAAGCCGTCCTAGGCCCATCCGCATTCAGTTCCTACATTCTCACAGCACAATATTTATACTTCTTTTATACATCACAAATTTTAACAACTCCCCTTCACACACAGCACTGAGTTTATGCTCATAACAGATGTATAAAATTGTACTTATTTTTAAAATTTCTCCAACGAAATTTAAAAATTAGATAAATCTATTGTTTGGGGAATTTAAAAAAAATTTTATTTACTGGGGTGACATTGGTTAATAAAATGTGTAGGTTTCAAGTGTACAGTTCTATAATACATCATCAGTATCTTGTGTGTTCACCACCCAGAGCCAGGTCTTCTTCCATCACCATTTCTCTCTCCTTTACCCTCTCCTACCTCCCCCCACTCCCCTTTCCCTCTAGTAATCACCAAACTGTTGTCCCAATCTATGAGTTTGTGGGGTTTTTTCCTTAATCCCTTCACCTATTTCTCACAGCCCTCCAATCTCCTCCCCTCTGACAGCTGTCAGTCTGTTCTCTGTATCTCTGAGTCTGTTTCTATTTTGTTAGTTTATTTTGCTCATTAGATTCCATATATAAATGAAATCATATGGCACTTTTCTTTCTCTGACTAGCTTATTTCAATTTAGCATAATGCTCTCCAGGTCCATCTATTTTGTGACAAAAGGTAAGATTTCTTTCTTTTTTATGGCCAAGTAGTATTCCACTGTGTAAATATACCACAGCTTTTTTATCCACTCATCTACTGATGAGCACTTGGGCTACTTCCATTTCTTGGCTATTGTAAATAACGCTACAATGAACATATGAGCACATATATTCTTTCTAATTAGTGTTGCGGGTTTCTTCAGTGGAGTTGTTGGGTTATAAGGCAGCTAATTTTTTTTTAGGAAACTCTATAATGTTTTCCACACTGGCTGCACCAGTCTGCATTCCCACCAACAGTGCACTAGGGTTCCCTTTCCTCCACACCCTCACGAACACTTGTTTGTTGATCATTTCTGGCATTTTTGTGGTCTTTACTATTTAAAGGAGAATTAATAGAAATAAAAAGTAGTAAACAAGAGTGCCTTTTAATTCTATCCTCCAAGATAACCTCTATAAAGCAGTCAGTATATATGCCCTTTTACAATGCATATGTGTCTTTATTATTTTTTTACAAAAATGACATCATAACAGGAAAGTTCTCATCAGATTAGCAAGATTCTTCTCCCTAAATTTCT